>LKNJ01001193.1:0-102624 GCA_002120245.1 Maccullochella peelii | reverse complement strand
TTGTATGTGAAAACCTACTTGGCAATAAACCCGATTCCGATTCCGATAGGAAACCATTAGGAAAACTCAGTGCAATAAAAAAAACGTGTACATCAGAGGTCATGTTACGTGTAATACCATGACTAATGGGGAAACTCTTTACAACATGTGTGAGTTGGACACCCGCTGGGCACAGGGGGATCATGACAGTATATGACTACTGTGGCAGATGGAAAGAAAATGCTGACTACCAGATGTGAAGCTTGGAGCTGGACGCTTTTCAAAGCTTTACTCAGTCTCCTGCTGAAGGTAGATTGGTTTAATTCTGGCACATTAACAGTTTTTCACATCCATCAGCAGGACCGCCTTAATAAGCACTTATTAATAATAATTGTGATGCTATCTCCTGTACTAAACTGATGTCAGGCAAAACAAGACAGACTAATTAATAAGTGTAGACATTTCTGATGAGGGATCTGCAACAGGTAGCCAAATTCACTGTGTGAAAAGACTTAACACTCACAGCTAACATAATGTCATTCATGCGATTATATCCAGATATATAAGGCAGTGGAGATGTGAACACCAAGCTGTGGTGTCTGTTGGACTAAGGAAGAAAACATCTACGCTCTCTAGCAGCATTTCCCTCAAGAGACACAATAGGAGACAACCACTAATGACAACTGTAACTCCTGCCTGCTGGGATGACACATCCAAAGCTATGCATAATGTTTCCATCCAACACAAGTTATCACATAGAAATTTTGTTATTGTCATACTATAGCTTCTGGCTCATTCTGTTCTGGATCAAAGTGCTGCTCTCCCCTCTCTCAGGCGTGGTGCCTCATATAGCATCAGTTGGCGCTTATGCGTCACCCTTAGGCTGGGCAACTCTGCCTCGCCAAGCCACACACACACACACACACACACACACAAGGGGAGAAAGAATGAAAATGCAGTGATTAACCAGTTGAGGGGGAAGGCATGTGGCCGAGGGCGACCAGTTGAATGTTAAAAGTCCGGGGGCTACAGAACTGGAGGGAGCGAGTCGACAATCTGACAGGCAGCAGGCGAGCTGACTGGCTGGTGGACTGACTGGCATACAGGCTGTGTGAAGTGCCTCGAGGCGATGAGGGATGAAAGCCCTTCTTTAAAAGGCCATGGGTGCAGATCCACTGTGTGTTTAAATACATTTGGACAAATCGGTGTTGACGCAGCGTGAATAGGTTCTGACACAACTGAGCCACAGTTCCTGTTGTGTCACTGCCTTACTAATTTATGTGCAATTTTTATAGGAATATTGCAGTAGTTCCATACAACAAATAGTAACAATACGCTAAAGTATTATAATGTAAACTCACTAATGAGTACCACAGACACACTTTTGAGTTGCGGCAGCACTAGTGATATTTCGTTAGTGGATTCTCCAACCTTCCTAAAATAGACTCAAATATAACCCGTCCTTAGTGTGACTTTGTACTGTGGAGATGCCGGCAGGTGGGACAAACAGTCCTACCAGATGAAGTGAGTGAGTCACTGTAAAACCTGTGGAGGAGACAGATGATATAGTGCATGGCTCAGAGTGACTGACTGAGCGCGGAGGCCACAGTGTATCATGCTACATCAAAGCCGGTTATCTACTGGTTGCATGGTGGCTGAAGACTACTTGAATGTCTGGCAGCTTTGTGAAGGGAAAGCGCTGCATGTTTGCCAACTGCAATTTAACTGCGTCCAATTTCTTTAGGGCAGCCTAACTGCTTGAGAGACCATGCGAGCAAGAAGCTCGAGAATTTAATTCCAGACATCAGGTTGTGAAAATTAATCACATGCGGCGTGGAAGCACTGTACAAATATAAAACCTGCTCGGTGTGTAGCCTCCAGGGCACAGGGAGCAGTCAGTGGAGTCTACAAATAAACATTTGGATTTTTTGGAGCCAATTCTTACATTTTCATTGAGCAAAGAAAGCATGGCATTGGCTCCTCTACTTCTTGAATGGACACAGCTCCACAGGCTATCTTTAACATCATTTATTCAGTCTGTGTGCAAGATGTTCATTATAGGTCTGCATGTTTGCTTTGACTCCACAATCACATCTATCTTGACCTTTGAGTCTCATGTTGCCACTACCAATAAAAGTGTTTGTGTTTCCACAAACAACAGATGACTCTAATCTTTGTACACTCATCAAAAACAACTCTGCAAATTAGGTTATGTTTCAATTTGGCCTTGCTCAGACAGTGCTGCTGAGCCACGCAGCTACTGTGTTTGACTTAAAATACCAAATAGACCGTGACAGCTACAACCCCAGTCAGCGACTCAGCTATTTTGGCACCTCCTCAGCTACTATCTTCTGAAAGGATTTGCCCTGCCGTGCTATCATTCTGCCCTGGAGTGAACTACACACCGAGTTCAGATTTCATACTCAGCTTTGGCATTTTAAACTGGAGTCTGGACTGGAGTGCGTTCATTCAAACGGCGCAATGTGGCTCCTGTCCTCAGCACGCATTCGGCTGAGGATGCTCAAGTAAAAAGGTCTGTCTTGCTTCAGACATCCTATCATTTCCCTGCGAGGCAGCCTCCGTTCAAGTGACAACAATCAAACATGAATTCATTCTGAGGCCCGGCCGTGTGCTTGTCTCCCAAAAAGCGCAAACTGGAGATGTTTTGACCTGCCTGCCAACCCCTCCGGGCTTCATCCCCGGCGAGACGTTGTCTTTTTAGCGGGGATATGATGATATGAATACATAGGTAGCGTCTCTGTCTTACCGGCTGCTGTATGTGGCGAGACGTCCCCTTCCCGGGCGCAGGAAGATGCTGCCGCTGCCGCTGCTGGACCCCGTGCTGGAAATAGTCGCTGCCAGCGGCTTTGTTGCCTGCGACCCGGTCCCTCTTCTCCCGCACGTTGGAGCCTCCGTTTTCCCTGTCTTCGCCGGAGTCGAGGCTGCTGAAGTTCCACACAATCAGCGTCTGCACCAGCAGCACCGTGAGGGCTGCTATCAGGGCGGACCGCGACCGGCGGGCCACCCTGCGAGCACACAAGCCGCCAACCATCTTCGCACCGGGCTGCACGGAGCTGGAGGACCGTCTGTGGCTCTGCGCAGCGCGACGGCAGGAAGGAGTGGAAGTAGAGGGAGGACGAGGAGGGGGAGGTGGTGCTGGTGGTGGAGGAGGAGAAGGAGGAGGAGGAGGAGGAGGGAGGGAGGGAGAGCTTTACGGTGGCGGAGGCGAAGAGGAGCATCGAGAAGGAGAGGCACAGGGCCACCGTGTGGTGAAACTCGGTGAGAGGATGTTCAGCGACAGACAGACATGATGCTCCAGGCTACTGTTCTCTGTGTGTGAGAAATGACACTCTAAATGTTCATCTTTCCAAGAGGAGATTCTGATAATCACCAAATACCTGCAAATGTTGAAATTTGCAGTGCCCAATATCATTATAAAGCAGAGAACAGCTGTGTTGTTGGGCCTCCAGGGGTTCTTGACAGACACAGGGGCGTAGCCAGGAATTCTGGGTACCCTGATAAAATATTGCCTCAGGCACCTTTTTAACTAATTCAAAAATCCCAGTGGACTTTGTGTAGGGCCTCTCTACTTTTGGAAAGATTATCTCCATTTTACACCCCACTTGCTGAATCCCAGCTGGAATCCAAGAAGAAAATGTTTTCTTCTCTGCCTCCCAGGATGTAAGTTACAGCTGTGTGGTGACTGAAGCTGGTATGAATTCAGAGATTTTCCCCCTGTGACGCCCTCCCTGGTTGGGTGTGCCTGGTCATTTGTTCTTGCTCTCCTGCAGGTGACTGTGAGGCGTGGCTGTTCACTCAGCACCCAATGCTTCCAGCCTATAAAAACTGCCACTTCAGTCCCCTTAAGACTCTCTCTTGCATATGGTTTCCATAATATTAGTTTCCTCTCCAGTATCCACACATCACATTTTTCACATATTCACTCACTTTCACTACTGATATCACTAATTTCCTCACCTCCTCTTTTTACCCATGTTTCCCCCTCATACAGTGCCATATACTTTGTTAGATTTTGGGCACAGTAATACAAATTTTAAAAAGAAAGTCTCCTCCAACAGGACTTTTTCACAGCAGACATTTGGACGTGTCATAGTGGGAAAACCACAGGTGTTACTAATGCTGGGCTCATGCCATATCGGAGTTATCATGATTACAAGTTTCTAACTTTCATGTTCGCATTCACATCAAGGTCCAAGCTGTAATTACGACAGGGATTTTTCTGAAAGCTCTGACCTGACTTGACTTGGCACTTAATAATACAGTGGTGCCTTTAAACAAAACAAATATGGACGCCTCAGATCAGCCAAATTTCGCTGTTCAGTGTAATTAAACACAAATTTAATGGATATGGTGTTTGGTTGTTAATCCTCACATGACCAGCTCTGTAATCATAAAACCATCTTGACGACTCTTTCCCATCTCTTCATCCATCTCTGTCAGTTGACAGTGTGACAGTGAGCCAGCATGCCCAATAGCAGGACCCTAAAACTGAAGCAGCTAAATAGAATTCAGCCATCGTTAATTTAGTTTTTTACCCCTGTGCTTTGACATGTCATGTGACATGTCAAAATTCCTTCTGTGAGAAAGGCCTGAGCCGCCCTAGCATCCAGCAAGTGGCAAACATGCATGCACATGGCAATAGTAAGTTAGTTTATTCTGTATTTAAACAGATAGTGTCATTGAGATCAAGAGCTCATTTTTAAGAGAGAGACAGGAAACACAATAGTTCAAATTCAAACACACAATAGACATTAGTTCCACATTAAAGAAAACAATTATAAGTGTGATTTTAAAACATTTTAGTTTGAACATGTGGTATAGCTTAAGTTAATATGTCCTGTGAGCTGACCTTATTTGGACATGGTCAGAGCGCAGAGGTAATTGAACTCATACAGGGAGTGTGGAAATACGTAATATAGAACTTTCGATATAAAATAAGCTTCTTCAAAGACAGTGAGTGGATTCAAATGTATTTTACTGGTTTTGTAATAGTGTCACAATGCTGTGTCTCCTCCACAGAAAACAAATTCTTGCAATTTAAGTTTAACTGGCGACAGGGAAATACAACAGCGATGATTTGGCTCCTTCCCAACTCTGGTTTATTGCACCTTAGTGCTCCAGCAGAACACATGTTCAATCATTTCACTGCCGCTTAACATGATTAAATAGATGCTACTCAAACTGGTGGTCTCCTTGGATTTATCACAGAATAGCTCACATAAAACCATTTCTGTAGCATAGAGGGGGACACACCTTGTAAATGAATCCATGTGAAAAGCCAAAGCACATTTAAGTTCTGCATCAAACACATCACATGCATGTACTGTATGTAGATAACTGCACATGGTTATTACTAAGAAAAACTACAAGACATCTTAAAATGAGATTTTCATTCACACTTAAAGGTGACTGTCTACCACTTTTTAGGAGCTTGTGTAGGAAGCTTCATAAATAACTCGTACTCTGAGGTGGGAATATTTTTAGTCCAATCAAACTTTCAGCTCAATTTTTAGGAGTGATTCAGAGATGCTTGTTAAAAATGCTTCCTGAGCTCCTCTGAAATGCAAACACCATGGGTAACAGAGATAGAAGGCTTCTCTGGCAGATACACAGCACAACACTTCACCTACACCAAGAAGGTAATTTTGGTCTTGCTCGTTTTGTACAGTAGCAGGATGATGTTGATGCTGCCAAGCTTAAGACCTAGGACAGTTATACAATAAAATAAAAACACTCCTAAGAATAATCTTTAACTTTGACTTATGAGTCAAGAAATTCTTCTCAAACGTAGTGCTTAGGCACTTTGCATGTGTACTACAATAAACGTATAGCTATATCTAAATCTGACTCAAGTTCTGAAGCCAATGGCTCCTAAGTGTTGTAAAATAAGGAAGAAAAATATTCTCCCTCAAGGATTGAATCAGCCAATCACAGGCTTCCAAAGGTTACATGTCAGGGCTGCATCACACCATTCATCATGGTTTAGTGCACACCTCTGAAAGCCCACTCATCACTCATTATATCCAGGGTTACACATTCTTCGCAATATATCGAAGGATAATAATGTTTATACTGTATGATGAGATATTTGCCATTGATAATGATTATGTTAGACTTGCTATTTGTAATACTATTCATATAAATAAAACTCTTAAATCAGTTAAAGAAAGATATATTTTTAAATGTAAGTGATAAACATCTGTGGAGGTCTGATTGTATTTACATAATTCAACATACCATGATGTTCTTCTTCACGTTTGTTCAATATCGGCAGTTGGTAAATGAGCTCATAGCTGTGTAACTTAACCCCAACAACTGGACTGATGTGACATAGTACATTTCCAAAACATCTTTCTAACATTACAAACATACAAACGTTCATGCATGGCATTTATTCTTAATTTCAATAACATTCAAATGATGTCATTTTAAGACCATAATTTGGTTGATGGTTTTTTATCCAAACCTTTCAAAATTGTTGCTCACTTAGTCATGATTTTTTTAATGTTATAGATAAATATTTTAGATTTGTAACCAGGATTTCAGGGGCTTTAAGTTGGAAAGAAATGTCTGACTATTAATTTACAACATGCAGTTATAATAACTATGTAATATTCCCCCTCCACTAACCACAGTATGTTAATATTTCCAATGGCGTTGCTCTCTCCCTTACTTATGGCTGCATTGTTGCATTGGTTAGCATTGGCATTAGCATTGGTCTACACTAGCAGATACAGAGCAACATTAGCATTCATTTTTACCAGCTCGTCACTAACTTTGTCTGTCTGCTGTTTGGCGCTGGGCGGGCAGCGTACAGTCGGTCAGAAAACAATAGCAATGAGCTGAAAGACGCTAAATTGCTCCGTAGAGCTGAGGGGAACTGCAGAGTCAGGGATAATTCTCTGTGGGTTCCTCACCAAGAGTGACACCTTTCACATTACATGCAGTCATTTGATCCATTGTTGATATAAAAATTTTTGCGCAGCTTTAAAGTCTAGTCCTAGACACACTACACCAAACTCACCCCATGAGGAAGCTAGAGTGACAACTGTGACACTGTGATAAACAAGACCCATCGATCTCAAGGTTTTGAGCCTGCTAATGTTACAGCTCCACCAAATGTAACATTTGTTCGCCTAATCACTCAAAACAGACACCTGTCTGTTGTTATATTCAAACAAGAACTGAAGCTTTTAATGAAAGCTGTGTTTTTCATTTACCAGGATCTGACACACAAGGGATGGTTACATCAGACTCTTTGTGCTGGTAAATGAAAGAAGACACTGCCTACTCCAAGCATTTATCATGTTTACACTGTGGTGTTGAATAAGTGATTGAGCTTTAGGCTACTAAAGTATGCAGATGGGAGAAATGACTATTAGCCAAAAAAAAAAAAAAGAGCCACATTTAAAGAGGTTTGAATTGACTGCAGAAGAAAAACTTTGAATTGATGTACTCTCTATTGCGTTTGTTTAAAGGTAGACCTTGGCTAACTCAGCTCCCTGCTAATTGCAAACCAAGGCTAAGAAAGCTTTGGTACAAAAGATACAGTATTATTTAACACAAAAGAAAGCGAATTCACACAACACTTCATTTAATAATGCTGAAGAAACACACTGACACTCTCATGAAAGCTATTCATGGTCAAAGCCGTCGTGGTCTTTTTTTCTTTGTTTCTGAGAAACAAGCCGTTGAGGTGAATAAATAAGATTGTAGACCTGACACAGACTGTAGTTCTAGCTATCTGACACATTGATAGCTGGTTATATGTTGAATGATGGGCAAAATAAGATAATTGGGGGAGGAAAACAAGAAAATTGCTGGATGCGAATGTTGACACCAGACAAGATTTTGCATATATCAAGCCTTGGACTGGGAAGTGAATTATATCCTGTAGTGGTTGCTGAAACACAGAAAAAGACGTTATCATTTTGAGCAACACACTGTGGTTTTCATCTTCAGGAATGCCTCGACTGACAAGCAGACAAAGCACATAATGCAAAGCCCAAAACAACAGCTCTATAGGAGACAAAGGCAGATATTTCTCTCAGACTGCTAGCCGCTGACCTTGCGGTTCTTCAGCCGACATGGCAATTAGACATTCCTGCCATTTTCAGAATTACATCTGGGGCTTTTTACAATAGCTGTTCATTTTCAGCTTAACTGCTTGTTAAGCTTATCCCTGTACACTTCACTCCTATGAAAGAGTTAGAACAAGACGCAATCGAGCATGTCTATCCAAACTTTAGCAAAATGAGGGGGAGCAATTTGTTCATGTCACCCGTTTTGCAGGCCATAATACAGCTAGGGTTGACAGGAATATAATCCTGTTGGATTGCAGCACTTGTCACAAAGAAGAGTATATAGATGAAGTATTCCTTCATCCATGTGCAAGTATTTAATCTGTATTCTCATCATACAGCTTTCTTAAAGTATTTTAGCATTTGAATTGCATCACAAATGATTAACTCTGTGGTATTTCTCCAGGCAAACAGAGCCAACACTACAAAGATAAGGCTGCAGACCACAGACAGACAGATAAATGTTGCGTTGAATTTCAAAATGTATTTCTGTGCTCACAGACACTTCAAAGATATTTGAGCATCTTTTAAATGTTAATTCTTACTTCATCAAGGAGAGGAAGGGACAGGAGGAGGGAGAGAGAGCCTGCAAAGGAAAGGAAATGTAAAGTTGTTAATTACGACAGAGATGAGGAAGAGGAAGAGAGGAATGAGGGAGGAGAGGGAGGAGATGCACGCACTGCCATTAATGAGAGCAAAATGAGAGAGGAGCAGGATGAAGAACGGTTAAAAGACAAAACCAGATGTAATTGGAAAGTAGGGGTGAAGTCAGAAAACGGGAGAGAGAATAGAAAACATAATCAAAGCGTCGCCAGTACGCCCATAGGTCTACTAAATTAGCAAAGAGCGAAAGAGAGATAGATGAGGGTAGAGTCAGAGGAAGACAGAGAGCAGAAAAACAAAACCATTTATGAGCTCAATGTACAGAGATTAAAGACAGAGAAAAGGAAAATAAAATGAGACGGAGCTCCTCTGGAAGCAGAGCCATGTCTTCCCCTCTCATTAGCTGTAGCTCTGTTGCTTAGGGAACCGAGTGGGCTGACTGTCGCCACGACAATGGTTACCATTCCCTGCGGCAACAAATGCTGATTTTGATTAGAGCCGACCTCTTTGTCACTCAGTGAGACAGACGCACACGCATAGGCTGACCAGAGTAACTCGCTGGGAGATTCAAGCATGCTGCAACGCGTCCTCACAAAACACCCTGCCCAAGTCTTCTGAGGTACAAATAACAGAGACAGAGAGGCAGAGAGAGAGAGAGACAGATGAGCAGCCAGCTGGTGGAGTGAGTCTGGGACAGGAGGGAGAGGAACTCGGGTGGGCGCTGCACAACATGACTGTTGAAGCCTTAGGCGTCCTGCTGTAGGACACTCTCATGCATTCAGTGTTTTATGTAATTAGGCAGCGTGCTGACTGGAGTGCCGTAGAACACAGCGAAACACAGCAGCAGACAGGTGTCCTTGACAGCGATGTCCCCAGGGGACCAGAGGGAGCCTTTTTTCTCCAACTGTGATACGACAAGAGACTAAAGCAGCAGACGTGGGTCGTACATGGCTGATGCTACTGTACGCACAGGAAGGGAGAAAGATTTGTTGACTTTTTTATGTAAAGAGCCGCTAGAAAGTTCATGCAATGTTTAAGCTGTTAAAATATAAGACAGCCCAATGTGCAATTCATCTGTACTGCCTGCGCAAAAGATTGAACATTTCGCAGTCCTGATGAGTTGAGGAACCAACTTTTTGACCTCAGCCAAGCATAAAACATGATGTTCGATGTTTTCGAATTTTCGTAGTTTTCCACTCAGATTTTTTATGTGCAAATTGAAAATATAGTATTATTATTATATATATTATAATGTGTATTAGTAGGTAGATTAGTTGATTCTGTTCTGAGCAAGGTGCTCAGGGACACAGCAGTGATACCTACTAATTTTACTTGGTCTGCATGTCCACTTACTGACCGTTTGCTAAGCCCCACCCTCCATAGTTACTTTTGCTACGCCTGCCAAGCTCTCCGTTCTAGTATGGCATGAAGGTTGCAATAGGTGGGTTTCCATCCACGTGTTTTTATGCATATTTTCAATTTGCATATTAAAAATCTCAAAAAAGTCACACAAAAAAGTGTTTAGGCTTGGCTGAGGTGGAAAAGCTGGTATATATGTTATAAAAGCAAAATGCGACAAAATGCAATGGAAACAGACGAATAAATCATGACGTACACGAAGCATGTGACTTAAACATCCACTGAAGCTCCACTGGAGACAAAAAACAGCAGCAGATGAAAACATCAGATCTGTGGAGTGATGAGACACTACAGTCAGGGGTCACAAAGGTCACTGTAAAGTTATATGTATAATAAAAATATTTCCCCAATATGTGACACATCCTTGATGTGACAGTTACATTAGCATACTGGTGACAGCTTGCTGTTGTGATTGGCTCATTTGGCAGCTGAGCCTGGTGATGTGAAGTCAGTTACCATATCCCATATGGCGAGAGGCTGTATGTCATTTTCACTGGCACGTGTGCACATGTGCATGAATGTGAGCGTGTTTCCTGAGGAAATGGATGTATTCCAGGATACTAAGCTTTTCTCGCATCAGACAGCTTATCCTGGAGGAACACAGCACTTCTTATCAGGTACAAAGCTGAAATCACCACCAGGGAAAACAGACCATCCAGTACAATGTGAAGCCACAGCTTCAAAAGGGCAAACGGATAAGGCAAAATGAAGTCAGCTGAAAGAACATTTCTACAAGACAGTGTATTAACACCATATGTTTTGTAAAGTGGAAGACCATCAAAAGATGGAGAAACATATTTGCACATCAGAGTGGTGATTTGATGTTTGTTTGTGTTTGGAATGGGGCTGATTTATATATTGAAGTATTAAGGAGTTTTACGCACCTTTGCAGAAGTAATCTAAATACCATAGCAACCATTCTGGGTCCCAATGTCCTCTTCAAAGACCATTGTCAAGTTAGTAAAAGGTCAGCACTTCATTGTTCCAGATGCATTACATGTTGTTGTTGCTAAGCAACAAAAGCAGGTGTTGTGTACGCTAGCTAACATTCAGACATTTTTTTCTTTTTAAATTAGAGTGAAATTTCTTGTTGACGTACTTGGATAACATGATTTATATTTGACATGCTATTCATAGTTCAAGAACAGCACAGTCTAATTTGACTATCTTCTTATTGATGCTATCAGTTCACCAGTGTATAGGTTAATCTTACCGCCTTGAAATAACAGACTTATGTATTTTAAAAATGTACCAACAACAAAAATAATACATTTGTATTGCTGTTTGGAGGGCTCTTTCACCTTTTAGGAGTATAGCATTTCTGGAAAGTGGGGAGACACAACTAATTTAAAGAATAAGTACAGATCTTTAATTGCCTTCTAAGGAGTATCACCTGTATGTGGTGTTGAGAAATAATACACATTGGGAGCCGTATATGGTGTCTTGAGGCAAACTGTGATATTGGGCTATAGAAATAAAATTGATTTGACAGCGTGCAGACTATTTCTGTTTCCTTTGTTTATGTCCATCTGAGAGGCTGTGGGATGGACATTTTCATCTTTTCAGTGTTTCACCTTTTGACTTTATTTCACACTGTTAGGGAGCTTCCAGTGGCAGTGAAGAGGCAAAACAAAACTTCATGCAGAGTGAGAGAGAGAAGTGCACAAGAAATCTGACCAAATCCAGTCCCTGCAGAAAGAAGTTAATTTTGAAATGACTTCCACCGAAATTATAATGGCTCTATTAAACGATAAACTAAGTGTGTGATTTAAAATGACAAATTACTCAAGGACTCATGCCTATGACTTTCGAGTGTGGAACATACAGTAGCAGCTTTTGAGAGAGGAAATAATTAGCACCATGGCCTTCAAGAGAAAAGGGCGTCTCTAGTTCGCGTCCTATTCACATAATTAGATTTGTGGTGGAGGAACATAATCATGTGTAATCTGTGCTCATTTCAAAATATTTAATGAGCCTTGACTGCAAATACATCAGTGGGTTTTGTCATGTCATGCGTTAAGGGTGATAGGAAGCAAGTCAAATTACACTGGTATTAGCCTTTGGAAATGCTCACTTCACAGGAAATTAACAGTTTCATTCTAAAACAATATATCTATACCCACTGACCCACAGTACAGATGGGTTTAATAAAAAATGCTGGTGAAATCAAAGCTTATGTTTGTCCTTAATACTGGCAGCCAATAGAGAGTGTCAATAGTGGCATTTTCTCTAATAGTGCAAATTGTGGAATAAAATTTAACAATCTGAACAGACCTGGATTACCGACTGTGATGATTATGACTATGATTTTCAGAGTGATTGGAGCAATCCACCGTTGTCTTTTGTTCTGATAACTGATTTAGTCTTTCTCCTTGATGTGAACAATCTTAGTCCATAAAGCGGTAAAATACTTTTTTCCTGCCTTAGTGGAACAGCAAGCTCATAACAAAGCTGCTCATGGTGTTTTCTAGTGTTGACAGCAGCAACTCGGACTAGACAGTTTCACTGTAATCAAGTGGTGGTCTCCCAACATGCCAGCCATCAAACATCATTTTCTGTTACATTGCTGTCGTACTGGTCTGTTTGAGAGAGTGGAGGAAAAAATAAAACTAAGAGTCTATCGTCACGCTTGCCGCTCTGTGAGGCTGTACTTAGGCGCAGTGGTGCTTTGAGCTAAATGCTCACATCAGCATGCTAACATGCTCACAATGACAATGCTAACATGCTGTTGTTTAGCAGGATTTTTCCACAAGAGGAATATGATTAGCATTCCATCATTCCAGAATTTTATTGCAATCCATCCAATAGTTGTTGAGACATTTCACTCAAAACCACAAATATCAACCTCATGGTGGTGCTACAGGAAAAGTCAGGGGATCACCAAAGTCATTAGTATTCATCATCTGAGAACCATGAATGTCTGTACAAAATTCTGTGCCAATCCACCAAGTAGATGTTGAGATTTCACAGGATAAGTGAGAACTTTGATCGGCTGGTGGTGCTACACGAAAAGCCAGCGGATCACCAACGTCAGTGGGATTCATCCACTGGGGACCCTGAAAGTCTGTACAAAATTTCATGGCAATTAATCTAATAGCTATTGAGATATTTCAGTCTGGACTGCCCAACATTGCCATCCCTCAAGATTTTGATTTCAAATGTTTTGGAAAATCTATGGAAATCTGAGATATATGGCACATGATCTAAATGACATTTGAACATCTAGCAGCTTTTGTCTGTCAGCATTCATAATGTCTATTTGGGCTGTAATTGGATGTGGTCCCTGGTTGTCACCATGATGGAGTAACACCACAGAAAGAGGGCACCTTTAAACCTTCCTCTCTCCGAGCCAGACTGTATGGATGTCGTGTCATGTAACCCGTCAGTAGCATTAACCTTTAGGGAATAGTACAACTCTCTGTAGCTTTACATCTATTAATATTGATATTCGATGACCTTACAGCTATTCTGTTTGTCCCGAGTCACTTCCTCTTCCAGGGACGCACCATTTTACAGAGCAAATTTACTCCTGTGCACCTTCATTAAAGCACTGAATAATTTATCCTTCCCAGATCCAGCCCCCCCTGTTTTTTTTGCTGACTAGACATAATGTGAAGCACAGTTGAATAGGTTTGAATGGGTCTCCATGTCTGACAGATAGAATATGACTTTTGTGTGTTGACGTCTGCTCCTCTCCTCTGAGCATGAGTTATTCCTATGACATGGAAGCCAGTGCATTATATCAAATGGACTGCGTGTGACCTCTATGTAAATAGGAAGGTATTGTATTTCATACGACCTGGATCCTTCATATCCCGGCTGTGCACAGTACTTCTATAAAAAAAGAAATCATCACCACATACGATGTGGATACTTTGAACTCAGATAAGGTTTTGGTTTTTTTCTATCACAGTCTCATGCCTGTGAAAGTAATCTTTTACACAGACAACATATCGCTATGGTAGTGATACAGGTACATACAGTATATTGGGAAATATGCTCTTTCACTTTGATTCCTCATTCCTTTTCGTCCCTGTGGGATTGCAAGGCAAACAGTGGACACTACGGGAAGTTACTGGCACATAACACTCCATAAAAACACAACATGTCACAATAACAATAAATACAATAACCATAAATCTTCTCATCTAACTCTCGGCAAGAGAGCGAATAAGCCTTTTTCTCAATTGGTCAAATTATTCCTATGTTTAAGAAACTACTGTAGATGTATAATATAATGCATAGGGTGGACAAATTACCTCAAAAATGACCTCAAAGCTGAATATAAGCCTTGCTGACACCAAGGCTGGATTACCAACTGGGCCCTGGACCCTGAGGGACCCCTACAGCCCCAAGTTCACAGTATGTCAGTTGGTTTTGGCCATTTCGTCAGGGAATTTGCACCACTAAAGTACAATCTCAAGTAAGGTGTGTCCCGCATTATTAACTTATTTTGTGGCCGTATCTTGTAGAGTGCCTTTGTGTCAAAATCTAGTTTTAACAGCTTTATTATTTCAGTTAATTTACTATTTTCATGGTGCATATTCATAAATAAAGTTGTGTTTAATCAAATTACCACAACCTAATGTAAATGAACTATTATTCCAGCATGGGAGTAGAACTGGACATAATGGGAATTTGGAGGCAACAGGGCAATACACATTGCAGATCAGATGGGGGATCTGTAGGGGAAACAGTAGGGGGCCCGAAAGCAAATTTTTCCCCCTTCCCCCCTTAACAGCCATGTCTGACGCAGTCTCAACAAAAAACTGCAAGTTTTACAATTTTATTTTTGTTGCAGGGCTATTGTACTGAATGACAAAATATTGTTATATGTTTTTGTTATTTTTTCTAGCTTCTGTATGTATACTGCATTACAGAATAGTTCGACATTTTGGGAAATACACATATTTGCTTTCTTGCCGAGAGTAAGTTAAGAAGATCGAAACCACTCTCATATCTGTCCGTTAAATATGAAGCTGGAGCCAGCTTAGCATAAAGACTGAAAACAGGTGGAAACAGCTAGCCTGGCTCTATTTGAAGGTAAAAGGTATTACAAATTCAAAGGATGACACAAATCCAAAGCAATCATTAGATCAACTGATGCTTCTGGGTAAAGTTAACATGGGTACGTGAGAGGGTAGGACCAGTTCAAATAATTACTCAGTAGTTCCACTTTATTCAGTACATCAAAGTCTTTCTTCCTTTTTGACTTTTCAAAGGCTCAGCTTGTCTTCCCCAAACGATACCACACAACCCTGATTTAAACCCTGATTTTCTTCATACTCACTCCAGGTTGATTCTTTTCATCTGTCTTCAAGGTTAAGAATTTGTCTAACCATTGCTTGGACTGCAGCAGCAGCTCCTGCACCCACTTGTGTCTTCTTTTTCTCCCATCTCTCTCCATCTCAGGGGGCTCCACTTTCAGCCCCGGGGCCCCTTTACTCTGAGGGCAGTCATAACAGAAGTAGTATGTCTGCATCTTCGATCTCAGTGAACACTTCTTTCCTTCGCCGCTCCCCACAGTCCTCTGTGACCAAGCAACCTTGTTAGGTTGGTAAAAATAGTAACACCAGCTATGATTTGAGAGAAGCAGGAGACTGTGTTTATAAAAAAGACAAAGAGAGAGAGAGAGGGAAAGGAGGCAGGTAATGAGGGAGAGAGAGCCTGGGAAATATATGTGTCAGCTACAGAAGCCCTCAGATGGCCCAACTTTCAGCTGCGTAGGTAAGAGAGATTATATGCCCCTGCTGGTTTGGCTGATTAGCAATGACCTCTGCTGCAGAGGCTGCGACATCGCAAATGGCAGCCTTTACCTCACTTGGATCATAGAGCACAGCTATATTCAAATTGTGAAGTTTTCTAATTTGAATATTATAGGCAGGATTTTTCTTCATGCAACAGTAAATACTTCTTGTACCTTTCTGTAGGGAAACGATCTACCAAAATCTGTTTGGAGTCGTTCCAGGATAACTGTTGTATATATGGGTGATTATATGGAATCAAATGCAGAAAATTAAAGATACAACAGATGGCCTGAAAGATAAATCTTGCCTCTTGATATTTACAGTAAGTACAACCTTGGAGACAACATGCTTTTGAGCACAGGAGAAAAATATCACATCAATTTTCAAAGTTTGGAGCAAACTTCGGATGGAAGGAAGGTCAACCTTGAATGCCATATCTGATATTTTTGGCAGAGGCAGTGGTGGCACTGCAGAGAAAGCCCTGCTGAATTCAGCATTAAAACACTAATAGTTTCCACACCCAACTTGTTCTCAATCAATAAGATGCCAGTGTAAGTGTTTGCTCTCAAATGAATTTGGAATTCATTTTGTTTTGTTCATCCTCCTCCACCCCCTCACGACTCTCTCTGCTGTTGTGCTCCCGCTGTTGGTGCTGGTGGTTAACTTTTCCGCCCGATAATGGAACAGAGTGGACTGCTTATCGATTTGTTTGTCTAGATACAAGTCAGCGTGTGCTCTCGGCAGAGCAACACTGCTACATTTCTCTGCGCTGTGTGGCGGCCTGTGGCGTCGATGCTTCAAATTAGGGAGTGACAAGAGGTGGAAAATAGGCCACATGTCAACTAATGACAAACATTGTACATTTTCAGCCAATTTGTTTGCTTTGTGCACTTGATGAGGTCAGTGATGAATCTAATCTATGAAGTGCCCCTCACGCTGACAACGAGCGATGCGTCTTTGGCAGGGAGCGCTGTGTGCATAAGGTTGGTCTTACCCTGAGCACTGTGATGAATGGGAGCTATTATAGTTGATGCATGTGATTTGTGCTCAGTGTGGACTACTTATATTGGACTTTACCCCACAAATGTATGTGTTTTTATCTCCCTCGCTCACCGCTTTCCTTCTCTGGGTTACATACACCTCAAGAAGAAAACGTTCAGTTCATCTGATGGGTGGCTCAGTTCCAGCAACAGGGCAAAGATCTATAATGCTATAATTGTAGTTGCCTTTTAGCCACAGAAGTGCAGGTGCATGTGTTCAGAGAATGGCATATGAAGGTGTGTGTATGTGTGTGTGTGTGTTGTGTATAAGGATTGGGGTTGTGGGAGGCTTTCATCTCAGCAGTGCTTTAAGGCCAATATAGCAAATGGCGCGGACTGACCAGCTGCTTGACGTGCTGTTCAACTGCCAGCAATCCCATGCCTCCCTCCAGAGCCACCACTGGCTGGCTGCCGATAGCTCTCTCTTTCTCTTTTTTATCTCCCCCTCTACTATCTCTGTGCTATTGTCATGCTGCTATCTTGTTCTCCGTCCTGTCTGTCCTGTAAGCTTGCCTGTCTTTTATTTTATCACAGTCTTTTTATTTTAATGTAAAAACATTGACTCACCTCCTGTCGCTGCTAAAATGCCCAACTTGTTTCTGAGCCTGCACATTAGATGGTTGTCTACATTTCAGGCAGTTGTCTCCCCCAAGCCTTCTTTATCTAATTCTACGCCACGGGCGCAATCATAATTGTCTTGACAGTCATGCGGTGAGAGAGGCCAACCAGTCAGTGCGGGTGGAGGCATCCTTACACTCTCACAGATTCCGCACTGTCAAGGTCCTTCTGTCGTTAGCATGTAGCCTCTGGTCACGGCTGGTCCAGTTGTCTGAGCAGATTAGCATAGCACAGCACAGCAAAACCGCGCTCAAACAGTAAAAGCATACAGACATGTGCTCGCATATGCATGTTGAGTGCCAGGTCGCCGTGGCGCTGCAGGATGCCAGTTCCCGCAACTTGGCAACGAAGGACATAAAAAGCATAAGATGATTGTTGACTTTTTGACAGGTGGAACCAAAGCTGCGTTTTGGGTTGGAATATGGTTATTTGATGAGTCAGTCCAGCTGAGCATTGGCTCTCTCGCCTTGGCAAGCGACTCCCTCATTAATCTGACAGACAGCAGTCTATTTCTGGTCAGCGCTCTGCAGCTTTTTGGAGAAGATATTGAGCACATAATTTTATTATCTTTTTAATCTGAAAGTGAGGAACAATCTGCATTTGCAAGCCTTTGTAAACATAAACAAACAACAGCTGTGTTTACGCAACTGTTGGAGTCTACTTGGCTTATGAATGAAATCTAGTTTCGACTTAGCCATTAAAATGTTGTGCATCACATCATGCCAAAAAGAAATCACATTTTAACATCAGAGGCATCTATTATAGGAGCAGTAGAATAAGCCTGGATCACCATTGTAACAACAAGCCAAATAATAACAATTTCAAGGGACAAAACAACTGCAGCATTCAAGTAGAATAGATTAAAAGCATTCGGCTGTCACATGCAATATTCAAGTATAATCAATTTATCATGTAGCTGGAGTGCACAAAGCAACTGTAACAAAAACTTCTTCCCTTTTCAGAAGAGTCTTGATGCACTTAACAGCACTGTGAACTCTGTGGACTAATCTGACGATCACAAATCGAGAAACATAAATTTAAAATGTTGCTGACTAGACAGCTGCCATGCCATCTTCAAATAGTTTAAAGTCAATTTAGCCTTGAGTTATTATTTAATCTTTTGTCATTTGCTGTGAAACACCCACTACAACATTGCCATGTAAACTTTAAAGTCAAACTGAAATTAAAATTAATTTTTGCTAAGAAATCAGTATCATTTTGCAGTGAAAGAGCCCCTTACATTGGTGTTCTCGAGGGGCCATACTGTAATTTGACTGGTGCAATATTCTGAGTGGGCGGGAACTAAAATACTTAAATAAAAAAAAATACAGTCTAACAGGCAATTTAACCTGCTGGGGGGGGGGACGATGTTCTTAGCAGTTAGAGTGTTAGTGTTACTCCATGTCGTGATTTAAATCACAGGGTAACGAATGGAGTGCTGTGGTTACAGGACTACAGTTCTGACGGTCTGGCCAAATGCAGTCACCACCATGAAAGAGAGACAGTTAATGCTAGCTAGACCCCCTGCCCTTCTATAATGTGGGACCAGCAGGTGTTGAAATAACATGAACGAAATGTAACGTCTCGTGGGAATCAGTGCTAATCTTGGCAAGCCAGGCTAACACTTGGAAAGAGGAAGTTAGTTAATATATTTTGCTAGCTTCCAATTTCTGAGTGATATACCAACTTAACAGCACAATAGATTATCCCAAATGTTCAATAAGGAACAGACATCTTAAATCGCTAACAGTACATAAGCAACGCTATGTGGGCTTGTCTTGTATTATCGAGAAGTCTTGTCGTTAGCGCACCACGAAAGTTGACAGCGCGTCTTCTGGAAACGCCCACCCAGAGGTTTGAATCTTAGATGCTGTTTCCATAAATATGTCCACAAATGGTTTTTTAGTCTTATGAAAAATTGAAAAAATGTGCTCTTGTATTTCTTTACACAGAAAGTCAGGAGAATTCAAACTTCAATTCAACTTTAATTTACTCTTGAGAGGATGTGTGACCAGTATTAAACAGCACTGAAAGTGACTCCTGAAACCCTTTTCTGTTGAGACCATCTCTGCTCCAAATTGCCAGCTGCGACTTTTAAGGCAGGCTGAGCGTGTGTTGCTAAATTGTTGTTGTTGTCGCTGACTTTGAAGCAAGGTAATGACACAAACATCACTCAAAATGCAATTACACCCCACCCCTTTCTTTTTGAGACGCAATGGAGTGTTAAAGTGAATGAAGGGAAATGTAGTGTGAAACCAGTGAGGCTGCATGGGCCGAGCTAATGGAAACCACAAATGGTTGGACAGAAACCAGTCTGTCCATGAGGACCCCCCAACCCAACCCCTCTCCTCCACTTCTGCTTCTTCTTTTAAAAGTCACATCACGCTGATGGAGTGGAAGAATGATGGAGTGAGGACTCAGGCAAAGTCAGACGGGAAACAGAGAGGAATTGAGGACATTTTACAAGATGACAAGCACTGTTTATCCGAGCTGGGAGTTGGGGTGAAGTGGTTTGAGAGTAGGAACATCTATCCCAGGATGTGTTGTTACCAGGGAGGGCATGACTTGAATGTGCATGCTCCAAATAAGTTGTAGAAGATGTGTGTGAGTGTTAAGCCCGTCTGTGTGTGCATTGGGGGCATGTCACTATTAATTTCTTTCACTTTAGGCACCGTTTTAAGTTACAGGCACAAGCAGCATTCTCTTACATGCTGCAAACCCCTGAGTAAGCGGAGACAGCTTCAGTCGTTTTCTCCAGAGGGACTGAGTGCGAGAGAGAGAGAGAGAGGGAGGGATACAGAGACAGTGAGAGAGGAGAAAACTGTGGAAACATGGTACATACAACACAGAAAAACAGAAGAAAATATATAGAAAAAAATAAACAAATGAGTAAAGTATTAAGAGAAGGCGGCGCGTCTCTGCAGAGAAGCCGGTCTCTGAGAACCACCAAGGGAGCAAATGGAGAGAATAGCCTGTATTGTTTTCTCTTCCCTTTGATTTTCTGCCCTCAGCAATAACACCCCCTCCATACACACACACACACACAAGCACACACACATATACAGTGGCAGAAATACTCAGGGTTTTTTCTTCCTGTAACCAAAGATATTTCCTTCTGGTTCTTCTCTGTCTGTGACCAGAAAAAAAAAAAGAAATGTTTTCCCTTCTTGTTTGCTTCTTAAGGTCTGTGATGTCTTCCAGGGATGAAATAAATATCTCTCTGTGCACCGTTTAACAGCTAATATTCAAGACACTAAGGTTTTAGTACGTGACATGGACACTGAAGTCAAAGCTAGTCGTCTATCACAGAGCTAAGCAGCCGATTGGCCAGAAAAACAAACAAACTCAGAAGGTCGTTTAACAACATTTGCCGTTGTCCTGGAGGTATTTCAAGAATCCTCAAAAAAAAAAAAGTGTTATTTAGTAATTTAATTTATTTAGTCTCTTTTCCCTAATCCAAACAAAGAGGGTGGCCAGAAATGATATGTCCTTGCTCAATTTGTACAACATGAACCAAAATTAGAGCGTTATCAGTTATATTGATGTTTCTTTCCAATATTTTATATTTTTATACAAAATAACGTGTCAACACTTTGCCTGTCTTTTACAATAAGAGCAATATATCATTTGAAGTGCAGCAGCAATTTTAAGACATACATATCTCCACCGGAAGTGCACCAGAATGAATGTCAAATGGCTACTGCTCTGTCCACCTACACATATACAGCAGGAGAAGCTACTTATCAGTGGGATTCTGCAATTCTTGAAATGTTGAAGCAGGTTGAGGAAGTGCGGGAGAAGGAGTGAGTGAGTGTGTACAAAACAAATAAATAAATAAAGGAAGCAAATACTAAAGACCTACAATACATTGAGGATCATAAACTGTTGATATCTCAAAGTGTAAGTAACTGAGAGGATTAAGAGCTAAACAAATTACCTTCACTATTTAGCTCCCATCTGTAACCAAACTGAACTTAACTCAAGTGAACATGATGCAACACAAAACCAAACATATACCCAACAAACCGCAGAATTTCATAATGTTACTCACTGAAAACCATTCAACTCCTGTCAGAGAAAAAACAAGGAAATCTGTCAGGAACATCTAAGGTCTTCTGGTCCGTTTCTCAACACCTTGCGAAGGCCTGCTAGACCTCCAAGGGATGTCGGGCAGGCACAAGGATTGGAAGCTGTGCTTCTGAATGCCAATCAGAGTCTCAGGAGACACCTGATCCCTCAATCCTTCTCTCCCTCTCTTTTCATCTCTCCTTTTTCTCTTGTCAGGCGGAAGTGAATGCTCAGGGCTACACGTGTTAAGCAGATGTGTGGGAATTGGAGAGAACATCAAGGTTAAGACAAAAGGTGCACAGAAAACCCCAGGCAACTCCGCTACCTGTGTAAGTATTTATGTGTGAGAGTCTCAAGGGAGGAGGGATTTTTTTGCATATCACCTGTATATGCAAAACAATCTGTGTGTTAGAGAAAAAGGCAGGTATTTTTAGTCACACGTTGTGTGCGTGTGTTTATTTTTTATGCATGTATATGTACAGTATGCTCATATGCATGCATCCTGGAGCTTAGGCATGTCTGTTTTGTGTAATTTCACAGTAAGTTTGTGTTCATATTTGTGTGCTGGTATGTTAAATGAATGTGAATATATGTTCTTTATTGTCAAGCTTGGGCACCAGGTGGTACAGTGACAATGATGAACAGTCATTTCTATTTATATCTGTGCACCTATGGTTTCATTTGCACAGCATATTGTAAATATTGTAATGCTGTAATGCTCATATGATGTAGGCACACATGCTTACGCAAATACATTAAATGCATGTTTTAAGTATACAGTATATCAATGTATATATATCTAATGTGGTGAATAGTTAAACACATGTACTGTATGTGCATAATAGTGTTTATATATTGTGTATAATTCACTATAACTAACAATAATATTTGTCATGCAGATGTACAAGTATACAGCTATGAACCCTCCATTATGAGAATGTTTAATATTACAGCATGTTGAGTTGGAGCACTGCACCAATACATTATCTGTCAGAAGGAGTGTGAGGCAGTGCGAGGCCCGCTTGCCAGCCAGTATTTCTCTGTGTATGTTTCATGAGGATGATGATATGATGATACAACAACTGTGTTCCGCTGGATAATTTTAACTAGCTTCGAAACTTTCCCCACTGTGATGAGAAATCCTTTGATGTCTCCACGGGCGCGGGTTGCGGTGAGGCGGCGTGAGGCTGCTGTACGTTCAGTTGTTCTGTGTTGGCCTGATACATTTTTTTATTGTCTTTTTCAACTGTTGCTTTTTTTGAACAATTTCCAGGTGCACAACTCTTTATAAAAAATCCTGTAAATAATTCAACAAAACCAGCCAAGTTTGTTGACTGAGGTAGTGCATCAGGATAATCCTTCTGTAGCTAACGAGCATTACATTTGGTCCTGGTTGCAGGTCAAACAAAAAGGTATTTAAATATAAATATAAATTTTACACTGGCCCTGATTCTGGCTGTTTAGCCCCCTTTTGAGGTTTAAGTTAGGTTGGCATTTACTTTAACAAAACTGAAGGTGCAGAACGCAAAACTGTATTTGCACAACCTTGTTTTTGCAGTCTGTATTTGTCACAAACGCGAGTGTATGAACCATATACACGTTAGCTGTAGCTGTGAGCTAGCTGGCAATGTATGCACCAGCCATGTATGTTTGTTTGACTTACATGGAAGTCCAATCCTTTCTCTTACTTACTCCACACACATAGGGTTAAACCATTATATAAACCCAGTAGAGCAACACAATTTGAGCAAATCCATGTCTGTTCAGTCTTAATATACTTAATATATTAAGTTTAACAAAGCTAACAGCACAGTGAAGGTGGTGAGATGGGGTCTAATTAGCGAGAAACACCTGTGTGGGGGTACCATCTCTGTTTAGGGGGTGTATTATTATTATTATCAGTGTTGTTTTCATCATTAAAAATATGGTGAAAATCTGATTTAAAAATGATAATACAAAAATCAGTGTGAAAATAGGATTATAGTGGGATTCTTCTGAGTAATTGGCACCTCATTTGCATTAATCCACAGTCTGCTCTTTCAATTGCCAGCAGCATTTTAAGTTGTCAACACTGAATATTGCGGCGAGCAGTGACATCTGGCAGCAGGAAACACAACATTCATGGCAGGGGACATGAAATCCAGGTGAAAATTAGTTTTAACTGCATATTAAAAATCAGGGTATTTTCTGTAAAACATAAAAATAAAAAGATTCTGTAGTAACAGATAAAGGTCCTGTGGTAGCCATAACAACCTTGTAGGGGGAATATAGTATGTCGGGGGAAGTTTTGTCGGCTTGTTTTGAAGTTCTACTGCCCCTACTGGCCACAATCAATTAATGCAGCTTTACGATAGATAGACTGCAGTAGCTCAGTTTCACTCATTTCATCAAGAGGTTTTCACAGTTTGGAGAATTTAATCAAAGTAAAAAAGTAAAACAAAACCTGTGAAAACTGGTCTAACTGGTGTCACAATTTTCAAAGTGTGTTGCGGTGTTTTGACAAAAAAAGAACACCTTAGCATAAAAATGTGTGCTTTAAGTAGAACACCTCAAACAGCAACTTGAAAATTCTTATTCTATTCTCCTCTTTGACAACAAAATGTCGATAACTATACACTTTTGTGTCACCAGGTATAAAAGTCTTTTTTGATCCTTCTGCCTCACAGATGGGGCAGACAGCATTGTCTCTGGAGCTAGACAGGAACTAGACGGGAAATGTTGTGATAAGATTAGATGTTGTACAGTGTTTGCAGTGTGGGGTTTTATCAGTGTGGTTTTGGTTAATTTCCAATGCACCATGCCAAGATAATGGTAATTAGTGAATCAGTGAATCGTCGTCAGTCATGATCAGGAAATGCTTGAATTTCATTTTTGGGCTATAAAAGCGGAATGTATAATCAAGTGAACTCATTTCCTGAGTTAGATCTCCAGATCGAAAACATATCTCCTTATGTGCTCTGTGTGTGTGCTGCCAAAGCATAAAAAGTGAGTAATCAGCAACACACACACACACACACACACACACACACACACACACACACACACACACACACACACACACAGAGCATGGATTGGCATGTACATATGTATACACAGGAGACGATAGAACACACAGAGATGAGCAATAATTTAAAGCATTCATATCCTTACGCACATGCTAAACACACAACTCCTGCCATTCTTTCTTTTCCTTCCTCAAACAGACTCCATCTGATGGCAAACATCCTAAACACACACACACTTGCTAAGCTAACATCGCTCTGATTTATTGTGCTGCATAATCAAGCTTGGACGACATAAATTCCAGCAGCACCATGTAATATTCAAAATTCCTCAAGTGCCCAGAGTGAATATGGTTTACCAAAGGGTATTCATATCTGAGCCATGTGACACTCTCTTCTCTTTCCTTTTCTGGAACAAAAGCAAAGGAGCCTAACTTTTCTTGCCAGACAGACTCAAAAGCATGCATTGGTCCCAGCTGTCATTCTGCAGCCATGCGTAACACAGACAAACAAACAGTGGGGGCTGCTCCGTCTCTGAACGCAACCCATCGATCATAACACGGCACCGCACATTTCCTGGAAGAGGGAGACGAGATGATGCGGAGAGGGAGAACAGTGGAGCCGATGCACTTGTGTGTGTGTGTGTGTGTGTGTGTGTGTGTGTGTGTGTGTGTGTGTGTGTGTGTGTGTGTGTGTGTGTGTGCGCAGACACAATAGAGGACTGGAAGACATTCTGGAGACTTAGACATCCTCTGAGGTACCAACCCAGACATCTGCCACCTCCCAGCACGGTCTCCTGACGCTTCCTCCGGCCTGTGGTCAGCATTCTCGTTCCTGCGCCCACGACATCCGGGGAGGATGGTGCAGCATTGGTGGAGATGGAAAATAATAGAGTAGGAGGTTCAAATGAGATAGTGGATGAAATAAATGAAAAATGAAGCCGATGGGGAATAAAGACAGGAGGAGATTAAAGGGGGTAAACAATACAAGAGGGTGGGAAAAAGAGAGGAACAGTGGAATTAGAATCCCAGCAATAAACCCTTTCTTCTTCTTCCCTCCTCACATCCAGGGGCTATCTTCACTCCCTGACTCCCCCAGCCCCTCACCCACCTCTACTCCCATCGCCACGCGCCTCCAGGCTGTCTTTACTCTCATCACCCCACTCTCAGTCCTGGAGAAAAGTTCAACCTTTGCATTTTCATTGTGGTTGCCTACACCAACGCTGTGCCTCATGAAAGTTTCATCTCTCCCTCTCTCTCTCTTCCTCTCTTGTCCTC
This sequence comes from Maccullochella peelii, assembly GCA_002120245.1. Lineage (NCBI taxonomy): Eukaryota > Metazoa > Chordata > Actinopteri > Centrarchiformes > Percichthyidae > Maccullochella > Maccullochella peelii. The sequence continues at coordinate 76,769 of LKNJ01001193.1, read as the reverse complement.
TCTCTCTCTCTTTCTTAGCCTCTCGTCACATATGCATCCACGGCTGGTTCCAGCTCCCCAGGTGAGGAATGATGATGAGAAAACGCGAGGCAACCAGCAGAGATTTGCCATGCTGGGCTGTATGCGGCTCTGCTTGGGGGTGAATGAAAACAGCCTGCATGGAGGATGACTGGAGTTGTCTTCATATCTATGCAACATAGCCCAAAGCAAAGGATGCAGCTGGTCTGATTTGAGGCCTTTTTGCTTCACTGGTACAAAGATCTTTTGGGAAACAGCCTCTAGTGGACGGCGCCGGATGAATCTGAGACATGCTCAAGAGACGTGGCTGAAATAGCAGATATGACACGCTCACATTACCACAAAACAAACACTGGCATGCCAAGCACAGGCCCAGGTTGTGGTGTGCCAGCTAGGCTATAAAAAGGCCCATGAGAGCATGGCAAGCATTCAGGTTACGAGAAAAGGTTACAACGGTCAATACTTCAAGATGCATGTTTGTCAGGAAGCATGATAGAAAAATTTATACTCAGTGCAAAAGAAAAAAAAAGGAAAAGAAAAACAAGTGATTTAAGTCAAGCAAACCTACAAAGCTAATCTAGCTCTTGGGTTCACAGTCAGTGTAAGGGAGCCTTGTGTCCAAAACACTCTGGCAGTTTGGGCAAAGTTTAGCTTTCATTTTTCATTTGCACTTAGTAAGTAGTGCCTGTAAAGGTGAGAAGAAACATGCAGTTCATGATGTGATTCATTTCATTAAATAACTTGCAAGTTGGTTTGTTTTGTCACTGTTTTCCCCAATACTGTTAATAGCCCATAACAAGACCAAGAGTCCACAGCCATGCCAGCAGCTCTGTGAGGCTGTACTTTGGTTTGCGTTGAATGCTAAAGTCAGCATGCTAACATACTCACAATGACAATGCCAACATGTTCATGTTTAGCATTATGTTTAGTATAATGTTTACCATGTTCACCATTTTAGTTGTGTGTTAACATGCTAACATTTGCTCATACAGCTCATGATGATGAAGGGAATGGCAATAGTTTTGGAGGTATTTGGTCATAAACCAAAATATTGTTGGATAAATTTAAAGTTTTACCTGGTGATGGCGCTAGATGAAAATCCCCAAAGTTATTCCAATTTATTCTTTTGGAGACCATTTATTATGTCTATAATAAATTTCCATCCAATAGTTTTTGTGACATTTCATTAAAAACAATGTCAAATGTCAACCTGCTGGTGGTGCTAGATGAAAAGTCAGGGAACCATAAAAGTCAGTAGGATTCATCCTCTGGGGACCATGAATGTCTGCACAAACTTTCATTTAAATCCATCCAATAGTTATATTTTTATAGAGATTTTTCACTCTGGACGAAAGTGGTAGACCACCTGACCAACCAACATTACCACCCCTAGAGCTACGCCACTAGCGTTGCTTTCTGAAACAGACTCTTAACACTCTCTGTGAGACATTCGCTGACTCAGACCTTTTCCACACCGCAGTAGCTCCAGCTTCATAGATAGTTCAAATCATGCCACCTGTCCGAACAAGCGCCGAGACCAGCAGAAGGATTGTCCAGTCTGTTGTAGATGTTCTCTTGAATCCCTGGAAGCCAGCGTCTAATGCACCTGCTGGTGGGACCTGATGTCACTTCAGATCAAAAAACAGAGAGGCTGTAGCAAGCTATCTCTCTCAAATACAAATACATCCACAGAGACTTTATCTTGCTTATTTACAGTAGCTCCTTAAAGCCAACCAGAATGTCAATGTGCAGCTATTACAGAGAATGGGAGGGAGAGAGAGAGCAGGGCAGATAAACATCACTTACTAAATACCAAATTACCGTGGGCCATCAGAATTTAGGGGGAAACGCTGCTATCATATATCAGGGTGACGGCTGAGTTTCTCCCTGAAACAGGCACGGTTGTACATAATGAATCTTAAATGCCAATGCCTACTGGCGATACAGCCTTTGCTCCTTAAGTCTTCCTTCCTGCCTCTCCATTTCTTTGCTCGCTCTTGTTCACATCCTTGTCCCGTTTCTCCCCGCTCTCAATTTCTATCTCTCTCCCTTTAATTCTTGTTCAATTCAGCGTATCATAGCCCTATCGTCAGACATCCTGTACAACAGCAAGCTGAAGAACTCTCTCTTCCAAGCTGTTTTGTCTCTGGTCCCATATGTGAAGTATTTAAAGATACCACCATCACACAGCTTGTTTCTGCATTGCTCTTGTCAAAGTTTAGCTTCCATCTACATCCCATTTAGGGATGTGTGTGTGTTTCGAGTTCCTCTATAGAGAGGTGAGGTGAGAGGAGAGGAGGTGAGACTGCAGATCCAAATCCCACATGCAATACTTGGCAAAGCATGAATAATGTGTTTTACACAAATATTTATTCCTTTCACATTCTTTATGTTTATCATACTATACACTAAATGTCATAGTGGATGATACAAAATGTCATTGTCAACTCTAGTTGCCATTGGAAAAAATAAATGACTGATTAAATATAAATATATATAAATAATGTGTTATTCTTGATTTGTTGACAACCAAAGAATCTTTATCTCCTACATGTGGTAACCCCTCTGAGCAAAAAGTGAGAGGTTGTCCACATCTGTCACAGATCTGGTTAACTGATCATCAATGGATTTGTGCAAATCAAAGTGATGATTTTCTGTGGGAAATGCCCCCAGTCAGCACTGTATCGCAAATCAATTTAAATTTTAATTTATCCAAAATTTTTTTCCAAAGAAATATTGTGTCTGATCTATCAAACTTCCCCATCAATAGCAGCACTCACAGGGAGCAGACTGGACTTCAACTTTCATAGTTGCTTTACAGGTGGATCTTTTACAACATTCTACACAAAGTGCAGCATGATCAATGCCCGCCGGTCACACTGATCAGCGGGGGGGATACAGTATTGATGGATAACAAGGTTTCAGTGTTATTTTAAGAAGTTTTGCGATGGATTCCTTGAGTAATGTACTGTTTTTCTTGGGTCAGTTGCTGACTTGTGCTGATTTGAACTTGAGTCTGAATGTCAGTTGGTTTAAGAGACACTGACATGTGTTCTGAAAAAGGGGGCAAAAAAATCACATGAATATTGCCTCTTAGTATAACTGCACTTAGTATAACATTGCCCCCAACACGCCTGCTTATGCAGTTCAGGCATCATGTAATTGGTTCATGACATTCAGATATCTGATCTCATATAGGCTACAATACAACCTAATTCATATTTATTTTTTGGAATGCCGCAAAAAACAAAAATTGCAGGGCAACTGTCACCGTGCGTAAAAGCCAACTCGGCTGTGTGTAAAACAGCTTAATCGAGTGAGAGTGCATACTGCGCGCAGTTTTCTCTCTCCCTTCCACAAGGGGCGAGCACTGGACTTTAAAAATATGATAAAGTCCAGTGATGATATATAAGGGTGCGCTCTTTGAAACAGCGGTCTGGAGGAAACTTCTTCGACACGCCTGGTCACGCGACTTGGCATCACGTTGTTACTTTGATTATGGCTGACAGTCAGATATCTGATCTCATACACATCAGGCTACGGCATCATCGGATCTAATTCAGGGTCCAACAAAAATATAAATATGGCTGGGGAGGGTCTCACTTTTTTTAAACAAAATGAAATATAAGATTCAGACCCCCTCGCCCCCCACTAATTTTCACACTGTCCCTTACAGAGCTTTGTAACCAAGGTTAGTCTCACACTGGAGAAGTGTAACTGCACCCTCAAATTCAGCTAGAACCTTCTCTCCCAGCAAATTTAAAAATGCAACGAGTGAGGGAACAACAACTGTAGGAGGCGTGGCCTCGTGGCTACGTAGTGTGTTGGTCAGGGGACACGGGGGAGACTGACTGACACTTATTAGAGTCTTTTTTTATATAAATTTCATGACGTAGACAGGTCCCAACCAGCTGACTCTATGTCATCAAAGTTTTCCCAAAGATGGTTTATGTCATTTTAGGTAGTTCTTATCACGTTGATTGTGAAAAGTGTTCATTTTTCTGATAAGTTTGGTTTTCATTAGTTATTTCATGCTATACAAAGGGGGTGTCACGTCATGACTGACAACTGTGAGTATGCTCGCCATTGGTTAAGGCGGGTGTATAGGCGGGAACTCGATACAGATCACTACTGCGCAGACTCTGGCTCCAAATGAGGTCACCAGCACAAGGTGGCAGCGCCCGTATCCGGGATATTTTGGCTTCATTTTTGTACAGTGGGAGGAAGTGGAGATGCGTCGTCCTTATAGTCTATGTTTTCAACTCATGAAATGATGATTTTTATACATTTGGTAAGAAATGTCAGTATTAACACCAGCACTGATGTGTTTCATCACAGTACAGTCATATCATTTAGAAAACATGTTTAAGTGTGCAGTGCCTCTTTAACGTTCACATGAACTACATAAGGCATACACTGGGCTGTGTTTTTTCTCACAGATCCACCATAGAAACAGTGTCTAGTTAAGATGTTGTCTTCTTGTTTTAATTATTTCCACAACAGTAACACCATAAGTGATAGCTGTTTCCAACAGTCACTGTCTGCAGTCTCAATCTGCTACAAACACTTGTTTGTCTGAAATAATCTGAGGTGTGTTGCATCAAATGACTTCACTTCCATATGGCTATTATGGATACTGGGATATTTTCAGACATTCTTGTGCAGCTCGACTGAAGCTCTTTGTAATCAAATGCTGGAGCCCGAGGCGGAAGGAGGGGGAGGCGAATCAAAACAGCTCCAATTCCCAATCATTTCAGCCCTCATTGAGAGCAGATATTGATAGGCAATGATGTGTGTGTCAATTTGACCAGAGCTCCCGTCTTCCATGGCCAGACCGGGAGGCACCCACAGTGAGAGCAGAGAGGAAGGGGAGAGAGCTTTTGGCGAGGCTTGGAGGACGGGAGGGGGATCTAGAGATGGATCAGGATACAGAGAGAAATGCAGTAGCAGGGAAATGGATGAGTACATAGATTCAGGGAAAATGAAACTGTTCAAGACATGAAGAGAAAAACTGAAGAAGAGAAAAATGTGTTTGAGTAACTGAATGGGTGAGGCTGGGGGAGATGGAGGGAGGGGGTAGCTGGGAGGAGATGAGTCTGTCTGGGCTAGGAGAGATGGATTAGTGTGTCTCCTGCTACCTGTGCGGGGGTCAGTGTTAAACTGCCGGGGTCAGATAAGGGTTTGGCAATAGCTTGAGTGTGTGCAAGCATTGACAGGTTACCCCATTGATTTAGCAGAGTTCAGACCTGTACAGCTGTTAATCAATGTGTCAGGGCCTACAGCGCCCACCGAGATACTATCTCAAAATAATTATTTCACTGAAGTATTATATTAATGTATAAATGGAAGTTTGATATCACTGATTGAATGAATGTCTTTCTTGCCAAGAGTTAACTGAGAAGACTGATACCACTCTAGCTAGCTACAGCCAGGAGATGGCTAGCTTGGTTTAGCATAAAGACTGGAAGCAGGGGGAAACAGCTAGCCTGGCTTTGTCCGACAGTAAAAAACAAAACAAATCTGCCTGTACCCTTGTGGTCATTGTGAGGTTGCCAGGCAGCCAGCGGGGACTCCGGATGAGCCCCCTGAAAAACTACAGCTTTGTTTTTACACTTCAAACAAACAAGATAACGTGTTAACTAGTGAGCCTAAGAGGTGCTGCTAGCCAAAGCCCGTCTAGCTATCTCCCCATTTCCTGTTTTTGTGCTAAGCTAATGTCAGACTATTCCATTAAATTTTGACTTAGTAAGTCAAAAATTCTGACTAATTTACTATTTTGACAAAAGATATAAAATTTTTGACGCAGTATCTCACAATGTAGACTTACTTTAACTTTTTTTTTTTTAGTTTTTGTGGCATTGGGCTTCTTCAACTCAACATGGCATTATGCATAAAAATGAAATGTGCATTAAATCAAATCCAAAAGCAAACATGCAAAATAGCTCCAAGACACAAAACTGTGCATGTACAGACACTAAACACACTAAAATGCAAGGCTGTGCTCAGGGAGAATTCTTTAATTTCTTGTTCTTCTTGTTCCGGGCCCAGTGCTGTTCTGACATTTGTTTTGAGGGTGGTGGTGTGGGGCAGGTGGTGGGAGGTGGATGCTGGGAGAGGAACGGCCCAGGGTAGGATGTCTATAATTACATATTGATTTCTCCGGGGCCGCTGTTCAGCCAGCACTGTGAATGTGTAGAATAAATCACTCGGCCTCTATGATAGCTAAGTATTTATTCTTTTTAATTCTGTTTATGGTGATCTTGATTCATGCCCTCCAACCCTGGTCACGCCTCAGTGCGGCTGCCCTCTTCATGTCAGAAGGAGGTCACAGTACATGGCTCTCTGTATGTGTGTGTTTTGTGCGTGTGAGCATTCACCAGGGAGTGTGCTTACGTCCCAGTGAATGAAGACCCTTTAGAATAAAGGACACTTTACAGTCACTGATCCACATCCCAGTCTAGGAGATTATTCGCAGAGGCTTTTCTCTTTTAACTGTGTTTAGTCAAACAGCACCTGCAGAGTGGCAATGATAATACCTGTTCACAAAAAAAAAAAAAAAAAAAAATTGGAGGGAACAATGGCAGATTTTAAAGGATAAAACAGGAAACAAGAACAAAGCACAAACAGCCTCGCTGACCTGTTAGACCTGGATTATTGCTCATCATATTCCAAACATATAAAAATGTGTGTTGTACCTTTAGGGGAGGACTATGGGTTTGCTTTCTGGCTTATCAGACAGCACTGACCAGATTTTAGGAAAAATAGTGTCTCTGACCACTGCATTGTGGTGTTTTCAAAATAATACTTATTATCCCAATTAGGTTGCGTACAAACAGTATGCGTGCTGATGATATCTCAGACACAAAATGAGGCATCTCACAGTTAGATTCCAGGTAAAAATACATCACTGTATTTATTGTTGATTGGCTCAGATGGCGGGGAGGGGGGGGGATGCATTATTGGTTGTGGAAGACATTTTTGCTGCTTCCTTGTTGTTAAAGGAGGTAAAGGAGATGAGATGAGCTCTATTGATCCCTGAGGGTGAATTTAGTTATTACTGCAGCAAGAATATGATATAGATCAAATAAAGTATATACACCATATTTACTGATCATATTAAGGATTAACGATACGTTGCCTTTAAAGGATTTCCAGCTGAAGCAACAATTTACAGATTCAACAGTAGATATTTCACAGTGAACTGCAGCAGCACGCAGTCTGTGTTCGGTGCAGATGTGTATCTTAGAAGCTTCGGTGCTGCCTCTGTGAAGTGTGTGTAGGACTGTGAAGGTTGAGGTGGAGGTGAACAAATGCTTCTGTGGCTTTTTGTCTGACTTCAAATTGACAATTTCATTTTAGCTCTCTCCCTCTAAACTCAAAGGCCACAGTTACTGCCACGAGCCTATACGGGAACAGAGCAGTAAGAAAATGACAGTGAGGGGTATGGATTTGTGCTTGGACCTATTTTACTTGATAGATGGACACGGGTTTTTAAAGCTGCACTAATCAATATTATATTAACAATAGAAGAAATGACTAGGTGTAATATGAAAGGTGTTGCTCGTAGTGACAAAGCCACAGAGAATTAACACCCAACTCTGCAGTTCCCCTCAGCTCTACAGGGCTTTTTAGCATCTTTTGGCTCATAGTTTTGGTTTGGTTTTGGCAACTTTGCTGATTTGTTTCAGTCTCACTCCTCAAATAAATCTTCTTTCCAGCAGCAGCAGGCAGCTGTTTTCAGAGAAAAAGCTCCGATATACCCACAGTAAGCAGACAGACAGCAACAGTTAGCAACTAGCTGGTGAACACAGTGGAGCATTTAACAGCTAAAGAGACAGATATGTTGCTGGTAGAGATCAAAAACAGAGCTAAAAGAGAATTTAGAATACTGGACTCCAAATGAGTACTAATTTGCTTCATGTCTGCTGGATGTGTAACTAGCTCTTTGCTAACACATTAGCCATATCAACTGTATGAGGTGATACTATGTCAATGTTGTGTTTACAGCTTTTTCTGCTGCACCCATGTGGTCAAAAATAATCAATTAATGCAGGTTTAACATGTACATGTTTATGTTTCTGGGTTCTGTATAAGGAACGTTAAGAGAATGTTGAAGTGTAGATCCATATGCTGTTTCATTTGTGGACACACTTTCACTGGACATTCTACATTCAAGAGTGTCTCATTTATAATAAAGGTAAAATACATTATGTCATTTGTTTTGTTTTTATGCAGTTCTCCCCTTCAGTCTTAGGACAACATATGAATCTCATGCACTGATTCAGCGATTATCGGCAATAATGTGAGCACCAGTGATCTCTTTATCTTACTGGTCCCCTCTAAACACATCTCCAGTGATGGGCAGCATCAAGAGAGAGATATTATGGTAGTGACAGAAAACGCACATGGAACTACCAACTTGTCACTGACTTGCCGTCATTATTCCTTTTGCTCTGGCAGCTCAGGCTACGCTCTGGGCAGGGCCCCGTCATTTTTTCACCACCTGAATTTGATCAAGATGGAGGCACATTGAGAGGCACCATTAGTGTGATTTATAGTCACAGTCACAGTTGCTGTGGCAACCCAACTTTCAATATTCTCACCTCTGTGAAAGCAGTTTGGATCCCTATTGCTTGCCCACTAATGCACATCAGTGCCTGCGCACATACAGTACATACTGTATATGGAAACACAGAGATCATTTTAACTCTCTTATACGAGCACACACACACACACACACACACACACGTAAAGGATTGCTCAGTGAAAGCAGCACAGTTCTCCCAAGGCCAAGGAGCTTGTGTAACACACTTCATTTGACACATTCATCGTGCAGCTTGAGCTAAAAGCATTGCACTCAAATATGAACTGAATTCATCTGCACTAAAATAAGAGAACAAAAACAATTCAATAACCCACTGAAACGACACTCGTTTTCTCCGTCTACTGTGGCTCACTGGAATGAGTTATGGTTGGGGAAAAAAAGGAGACAAATCCAATTCACCAGAGCTGTCATTGTGCCTGATGAGTATAATGTCACCTCAACTCATCCCTCAAACTCTCACTTGCTGTTTTGCTCCTGTAGTGACCCATCAAAGTCAAGGTGAGGTTTCAGTCATGTCTGGCTGTTTTCAGATCTTATGTTTTCACCAAGGTGAGGTTTAGCAGTGGCCCCCGTTGGCATTTGTCAACTGCATCACCACAACACAGCAGTCACCAGCACAACAATTCACACATGACGAATAGAGAGATCCAAAGTGGATCAAATGTGTAATCTGCGAGGGGCGGGGGCTGACTTTGAGTGTCTCAATGAGGAATGAGAGACTATCACGTTTTATGATGGATATCTTGTCAGAGAGAAGGCAGAGCTGCCAGCTGCTTAGAGGCATTGCATGTTCCATCTAAACTGATACCTGATCAACATCACAGTAAACAAAAGGACTTTCCCCAAGCGAAGTTGCTCCCAGTGCCTGTGTCACACTTCTGTTTATATGATTTCTTTTAATACATTCTAATAAAAAACTGTCAGCAAGATAACTCAAAACGGAGACAACTCCCAGCATCAGCAAAGTGAATGTATTCCTTTATGGTTGCAGTAACCCCAAGAAACCCAATTAAAAACTGTATCTAAAACACTATTACAGTTTATTGTTAATTTAAAACAGTACCCACTTGAACAGGAACTCCTCTGTGACCTCCTGCCTTCATTTGCACTGGTCAGCTTAATGCTCAAAAGACCATATAGGTTTTCTCCTTTTATGCAGCAGAGCAGTGATTTGTAATTGCATTGCAGTGCTGCTAACCTGAGTAATGTTGTTAGAATTAATGAAACATGATAGAAAACAAATGTTTAATTGATTTAGTGATTTCCATGTCTAGTAGTACAAGACATAATTTGAACATCATACTAATCAGAGGTATCCGGATAATCTGACTGAATTGCCATTTCGTTTCACGTCATTTATTCAGACTGACGTGATTTCTGTAGCTAGGTAGCTAGCTAGTAGTAGCATTATTAATTTTGCCTTCCACGCTCTGATTGGTCGACTGTTTCTCCAGTCAAGGGAAACAGCCATGTTTGAGCAAAGCACCTTGAACTGCTGGACAAATCCGAGATGCGGCCGGTGATTCTAAATCAGAGGTGGATGCATTCTGAGAAATAAGTTTGTGATCAACATGTGATAGTGTCATGATATGTGGTCGATTGTGGTCTGGTCGCATCATTACTCCAGGTTACGTGTCCCCTATATGTCGAGTGTTTAGAGTGTAGTGTTTGATGTTTCTTTTGTCTTACCTTTATAGTATGAGTGTTCATTGTTGCGGGTCCTGTTTTACTTTGTGGATGTCTGGATATCCTGAGGCGTGAGTACTGGGTGTACGCCCTCTTGGTTTGGATGTCGGTTCCTGTGTATGGACCGAATTCTCTGCTTTGAGCATCCTCTTCTGTCTACTCTTGGGTCCTCTTCCTTAAATGCCCCGTAACAGAATGACACGAATCAGAACAAAGGAAAAGGACCAGTACAAATAGGGGAGAGCAAATGAGGGAATCAGAGGCAGGTGCGCAACAAACCACAGGTGAAAACAATCAGGACCAGAGTAACCATGAAGGCAGGAAAACAAGACAACCAAGGAAACCATACTACAAAATAAAACAGGAAACAGACACAGACCACATATCATGACAGATAGTATAGAGGCCAAAGCAGATTCCAGTCATGTTTTTGAGTTTGGCAGTGGGGCAACCCTTTTTTTATTTTTCTTTTTACATTTTTGTGACTTGTGCCTTTACATATTCATATCCAAGTTGCCAGGTTTTTATGATTTCACCAATACAGCAAATCAATTGAAGCATTTTAGACATGATCTTGATCATAGTGTTCCAGTAAGCATCCTTTTGGTGATTTGCAGGTCAAAAGAAGTGTAGACGTCTAGACTGAAACTTCAATTAAGTTAAATGTTTTAAGCAACAGCATGCTGAAATATGGTCATTAAATGTGGTTGAAAGAATGATTATATGGAACCTGAACGCCTAAATACTACATATTTTACAATTACATATTCACTGAAACCATAGCATGTCAGGCTTAGCATGCTATTGTATTAAGGCAATTAAACACCCAAAACATCAACCCAAGTGTGGTTTTATTTGCAAAGATAACTTTGCTGAGGGTTTAATATTCCGGGTAGCAACATTGTATCTGCTGAGTGGTCCATATTATTTAAATGAGTCAACGTTAATGTGAAGATTATTCACTGACACAAGCCCCATGGGCATACCTGACCTGTCATCACTCTCCCTCTGCTCTCCAAAGTACGCTCCATCCATCTCACCTCACCCCTCTCTGCCTCTTCCTCCTACTTTATCTTGTTTCGTATCTTGTCCAAATGTCTGGCTCTGGCCTGTTTTATACGGTTACCTTTGGTAGCTTTTGTTACTGTAGCTTTTGAAATAAAGACAGTGGATAAACTGTGTGAAAATAAATCAAACCTCAAAAATCAATTTTAAAAGGAAACGGAAAAACAGCTTTTACTTTTTTTCACATGTGTGGCATCTGACAGTTGTGGGTGTTTTGGTTTGGTTGACTATCACCTCTGGATTGTCTCTTTCTTTGGCCTCTTTCCGTATTGGCTTACTTACCTTATGTTTTTGCCAGCAAAGTAATTTCACCTCAGCCTACAACTTTATTTACATCTCTCCCAATTCCCTCAGCAATAAAGGCCGCAGCTCAAGGCAACTGCAAGGACATGTGCTTGAGCGGGGCCTCGCTTTATACGTGCATGTGCTTATGCATACTTTGTTGTGACTTGTGTGTGTTGTGAATTCCAAAAGGTCTGCACACACACTTTACGGGATGTTTAGAGGTGCAGTAATGTCTAAATGGGTGATTTGGCATTTGCAGAAATTTGGAAGCATGCAAAATAAACTCCGCCCTGCGCAGACCTTTAGCCATTCAGTCTGTCTCATGTCCCTCAACCTCAGCTCTAGGTCAGCGCCTCCCCGAAGCCTTATCAGAACTTTACAATTAGTTGATTGAACCTGCCTCCAGTGAGCCATCTGCCTGGGCACACAGTGGAACTGATGTCCTCACCTGCCAGAGGCAATTAACTCTAAATACGACTCTCTCCGCTCAGGCACCGCAATTCTCTTCCCAGCTGAGTATAATAAGGTTGAACTACGTTGAAGTTGAAGAGGGGGCGGGAAGCCTGCTCATGGCCCCCAGAGGGTGATGGGTAATTACTTCCGTCAGATTTATACTGGCAGTCATGTGGAATGGTGGACGACTGTCTTCGACCCTGGTAGGCAGGGGAAGCAGCAGAGGTTTTCGGCCGCCTTGGGTCAACTCGGATGGGAGGGTGGGATGGAGAGAGAAGGGGGAGGGAGGGCGACTGGTAGCGTGAAGGGAAGGTTAGGTGATTAATTGGAGGAACAGCTCAGGGTCAGCCTCTGTTGTTGGGGTGATGGGTCAAATGAGTGCGGCATTGAGTGCATCACCTGATGCATGGCTCACCCCCTGTCCTCGGCTATGGCTGAAAGATGAAGTTGTAACTCAGAGCAGAGAAAGAGAGAAAGAGACAGAAGAGAAAGAGATGAGGACACCCGAGAGACAAAAACATAGATTCTGTGGATTTGGAGTCCCTGCCTCTCGACTGACATTTCAATTAAATTGCTATCACAAGTGCCAAGAGTATTGTTGACTTCATATCTTGCACAGATATTTTTTTTCACTCTGAAGGATTTGAATTACTTAGAAAAGTGTAGGAAATGTCCCCAACTAAAGCAGGAGAGGATAGAAGTGCCAGAAACAGTCTCAAGTTTCCCTGACAGTACAAAGATGTCTGCTATTAGAAGAGAATTGTCTACAAAAAAGAAAGACAGGAACAGCTAGGGTGATTGTCCATTCACAAAAATATTAAAGAAAAATTGAGGGTAATTCCCCTTCACCATCATCTAGACATTGACATCCTTAGTTTTTTATCGTTTAGAAAATTCCTCTGGGTTTCTACGATGTAAATGTCACTGCAGCTCCGTTCTCCCGCTCAGCCATTAAAGTCTGCCTGACAGATCTTTGAAGCCTCACCCCCACTCTTCCCAGCGATGTTCTTCTCGTTCCAGCTTAAAATGACAAGCTGTGCAATGTTACAACACTGTATTTCAAACATATTGTGGTAACATTGTTGACAGTGGTGTATTTTTTGGACTATCTCCTCTTTATTTCTCCCACTCGTTCTCCTGCATCTCTCTTTCTATTATTCAGAAACGTCATTTTATATGGTGTTGTATACCCCTGATGTCCTTGAAGAAAAACAATGAAGATCTACAGAATGCTAAGAGGCACATTGGCGTATCATTGATAGCAGCAGCGAGCTATCAATCTTTGAAACAGATGGCCTATCAGTTGCATGGCTTTGTCCTTGACATGTCTACTACACTGCATAGAGGTGACCTTTCAAAGATAATGCACACTAAAGATGATGGTATATGCTTAATTCACTTTAAAGGAATGGAAAAGCGACATATCTATAGTACTTTGATAATTTTGATAATCATTTTTCTGTAGATAATTAACATTATTTCATATATTTTCATGCCCTATTTTCTTGGAAGCTAATGAAAGCTCGGATGAAATGTAAAATAAATGATTAGGCTATAACCAGCTGCCCATTGTTCCGCCGCCACGTCCCGCTTATCAACAGCTCCATGTTGGCTTTCACGGCACAAGAAAGAGCGGCCATGTCAATCCTCATTAATTCTCCCAGTGAATTAGAGGCAAAGTAGATGATAGGAAATTAATGTCTGCAAGGAGATACTTAAATTATTCAACAGTAACAGGATTATGATGAAAGATCACTACACTGGCTTTTTTCTCTCCATCCCCATCCATTCTTCTTACCCTCCACCTCCCCCTCTTCCTTTTGTGCTTCCTCCCTCTTCCCTCTCTTTTATTGCTATATATATATATATATATATATATATACACACATATATCTGTATATATATATATACACACACACACACACACACTTTTTTTAAAACCCTGCCTAATACCCTGATATACTATCCCTATTGTTGGTGTTATGCCAGCTCTTAGTAATAATTACTTATCTTTTAATCATTAAAAAAATCAAGTGCATCCTATTTAATGGGTTAAGTGTATACTATACTATATTTTTGTTTTTTCAATTGTTTGCCATCTTAAAAGATGTATCCCATGACAGTCTACCACTTGTTGCCAGGCAACCCATGGAGACTCCAGGAAGTCACTGCGCCGGGCCAAGAAGTAGTCTGGCCCATAACCCCCTGTAAAATCACAACTTGTCAGTTTTACTCTTTGGTTTTTGTATGGATTAAACAAATCAAATATAACGTGTTAATTAATGAGTTCTAGAGGGGGCTTGTTTTACATTTGGACAGAGTCAGGCTACCTTAATATTGTGTATATTTTAACAATTAGATCAGTTTGCAGGATCGTGTTTGGGTTTAACAAAGAACTCAAAACAAAAGCTGAGTTAGTGCAGCAGAATGTGATGTTGCTGTAAAAACCTTCATGAATGACAGTATTTTGTCGTTACAACCAAAACCCAACAACACTTTTATAGATTTTGCAGAAAGAAGGCAAGAACAAGCTTCAACCCCAGGCAATGAGACAAACACAAAGATCATTGGCTGTGGAGGCATTTGAGGATGTTATACAACCATGGCAACAAAGATTGAGAACATTGCATTTGTTGCAGTGACTGGAGTCATGTACAGCTTTTGCTTGAATCTTTGGAGATGGAAGAACAAAGATCATTGTGTCTTAGTCAACAACAAAGGCTGAAAGAGGATATGGACAAAACAGCTTTCTGCCACACAACAACCACAATAGACTGAAACTGAAAGAGAAGCTGAAGTGAGAATGAATGAATATCACATTAGTCCCTTTGAAATGAAACATAAGATACATGCAAATGTTTGTTATGTGACCCATGGCCGTGCATGTCTATGTTGTATACAGGCAACAATATTGGCAGAAGTACATGGTACGTATTAGTACATGAAGTAAGGCTTTAATATTTACAAAACAGTTTCACTTTATAATTACTACTGCCCAAAGTAAGTTTTGGTAGACGATAATTGCAGAAATGAGAGGCAAACCAGTTCTTTACAATCAAAAAGTCATGAGTTACAGTTTGTGGGATATGTACCTTTAACACCTAGGGATGTATGAGACACATTTCTAAATCATGAAAACTCAAACATGGTAAGTTATGAAGGCATGTTACACTGCACTTAAACTGCAATTTGCTATTACACAATCCGGAAGACAGGAGTCCTTAAATGCACCACAGCTGCTTCTGCAGACTGAAGCATGAATTTGTAAAAAGACTGTTGCTTTGTCCTTAGCTGGCACTGCAGGATGTCTTCAGAGGAGTAACCTGAGGCTAGGGATGTACATTGACTGTGCACTAATTATCAACTGCTTCAGTTAATGGTCAATTAATTATTCATCTATGATGGGTTACAGATACATGACACCAATATGAAACAAATGGTACCTGAGTTTAACCTCTAATTGGATAACTCTTGATTGGATAAGTAGAGCAGTGCTGTGAATTTATTATTTTAATTTTCACACCATAATGTGCTCAGGCTGAGGTTTTGCTTAATGTACAGCACAAAGGTACATATTTACTTTTCCCTAAGCCAAAAAACCCCTCAAAATCTAATAATTACACATGATTTTGAGTAATAGCACTTCCATACAGAGCGTAGATTTGGTGTGAATAACTGGGAGAACAAAAACAAAAGGTTCTCCTAATGTCAGGGAGCCTGAGGACAGGGTAAATGTGAGGCATTTGATGAATTAGCTCTTTATTCTAAAAAAAAAGGCAAGGGGGAACAAAAGGATACTGAGTAGTTGATTTTTTTTTGTGTTTTTTCCTGAGGTCAGAGGAAGAAGAAGGGGGGGGGGGATAATTAGACACGAAAAGCAAGGAATCTTTTACAGCACAGTAAAAATGCATCAATCCATCGCCTTGCCTTGAAGATATCCTATTTTATTCAACAGTTTTCCTGTTCGTTGACTGAGCTCCACAGATTGAACTGCACATAATGTAAGAAGCTGTGAAGGCTGCAATCCAGCCAGTAAAGTTTCACGTCACTGGAAAGTCATAAAGCAAAATATTAGGGTTTCCATAGTGGGGGGACTACTGTGAGTAGTCGAGCCTGACTGGTACAGTGCAAGTGTTTTGCCACTGCCCCAAACAGCTAAGGTAAAGTTGTTTGTTTGAGGTGTGCTCATCAAAAACTACACTAAGAGCCCGCCATGTCATCACAGCTTGGTTTGGCACGGTGCGGCTTAAGCACCACCCATGGAAAAACCCTATATGAAGAGTTCTACAAGAAAACAACATCATTTTAGAAATCATTACATGGGGATCATTATCAGATCCTTATGAAAATAGTCAGCTTAAGTTTAAGTTACAAACTGGCAGGATATAGGCCTTTCTTTAAACCTTCATTAACTGGTTTGGCCACTTAGGGGCAGCAGAAACAAGCTGTAAACACAACACACATATTATCACCTTATAAAGTTGTTAGGGGTAGTTTTTGGTAGCAAACATTTACACAAGTCCAATATTCACTCTTCATTAAGTCTCCACTAATTTCTTATGGAAGTATTTGGCTGTTTAGCTGCTAAATGCTCTGCTATGTTCACCAGCTAGTCCCTAACTTTGTCTGTCCGCCATTTGTTGCTGGGCAGGTAGTGCACAGTTGGTTTATCAGAGATTTTTCACTGAAAACAGCTGCCTGTTGCAGCCAAAGTGGAGTGAGAGTGAACCAAAACAGTAAAGTTGCGGGCTGGACAACCAAAACAACGAGCTGAAAGACGATTAAGGAGCTGAGAAGAACGTAAGAGTCAGGTCATAATTATCTGTGCACTTGTCAATATGAGTGAGTCCTTTCACATCCATGTAGTCATGTGACCCATTGTTTATATAAAAATATTTCTTATAGCAGCTTTAAGTAGGAAAGATTAAAGTTCAAGAATGTGTAAAACTGGCATGTGAAGTGTTTTAGTCAGCCATTAAAACACTGTTCAGAATGTTTATTAATGTGTATGATGACTTTGATTCAGTTTGCAACTTCTGTTTGTCTTTTCTGACAGTTTGTGTTTTGCACATCTTTTTTTATCATAATTTTTACGTTTTTTCTATTTTCTATTTTTATGAGATGATTACTGTCAGAGCACTTTAAAGCTGACATGTATCGATAATTAGAATTTATCCAAGTCCTTTCTTTTACTTTTTCCTTTCATTACATTTCCTTTTTTCCCCAATGGGAAATGGCCAGTTTCCCATGTACGAGAGTCCTTGTCACTGCTAACCCTCTCTGTTGGCCTGGTGAGGGTGTACATCAGAGGTTCCCAGCCTGGGGGGTTTTGTGAAGAACTGGATACGATACTTAAAATCCTTTAAATGAAACGATCTGAAAAGGACAAAATAAATATATAAAATATATATATAAATATATATAATAAATAAATCACTCTTTGACTGAATTGCTCATAACTCACGTCCACAATGAGTCCATGACCTGTGATGAGGGGGTCAAGTACACTTGGCTTCTTTTAAAAGGGGCCGCAAGACTAAAAGGTTGGGAAACACTGGTGTAAAGTGTGTTTGCTCTGATGCACATGGAGTCACCAGATTTTTCATTTTCATTTGACAGTGAGGAGTTCCACCAAAGGCATGTAAAGGCTCAGAACCCGGGTGACCTGACCAGCCAGGTGCAGCAACAAGGGCATAATTCTACACAATGCCACCTCGCCATTATTTTTTACACCCCTTTCCATTGTTTCTATTTATTGGTCCATGCTTTCAAATGCCAAAACAAAAAACACCACAGGACTTCTACTAAATTTAAGGTCACAAATGGCTGCTGTGATATTGAAAGAAATACAGTATGTTCATATGTACACATTATCACCATAGCAACACACATTTAAAACTGCGTATGTGCTTACTTTCAGTGCAAATATCACCATCTGAGAAGCTTTTCTTGCATTTTCCCCAGACACTGTTCAGGCAGATGCCTACCCCCTTAAAGAAAAGAGCGAATGAATGCTTTACTGAGCCAACATCTATTTAAAACCAGCAGACTGAGTAAGCCAGATGTCAGATGTGTTTTCATATTAGTCACAGCTCACTGGCAAAGGGGATGAAGTTGGCTACATCAACAGGACATGCTGGCAAACAGCCGGAGTTGTCCAGGCATATACAGGCGACAGCCCCATCAACTGAATGACAAAGTTAGGTGGCTAAGATAATGTGATGTAATTCATTTACATTGCATTTTCCCACTGAGCCATTCAAAATGCTATCTACATAAAATGGAGCTAACAGATGCCAGACGGGAATATTAAGTGGCCTAGAAATGAAGCTCTTTGACAGTGTCACATTCATGTTGACGTTCAGCTGCTTGTAACAGCCTCAACTTTGGCTTTTTTCCTCTTTTAACACAGGTCTCTGTTGTATGAAGAAGAATGAAACACAGTATGTTCCAAGCTGAAACCTCAAGTGGTCGCCTTGATTTCTGCCAACACTACATCACACACCACTTTTTTGACTTCTTTGAAGAGCTTTGAAGAAATCCGACAGAGTATGTTGAGGGAATTACCTGATGCAGACTCAAGGTGTTACGTGCTAAACTGTCTTGGTCTTTCAGTGAAGGTGCGTAGCTCTCTTTTCATGTTATGTTTGACGTGATCATGTGCTTGGAGCAACTTGGAAGTGCACTTTTGAGAACAATGATATTATAGCACAAACATTTCTGGGTTTGATGACAAGCTTTTGATGTTATCTGTGCATGAACATACCATTGGTTGATGCTGTAAACTGGCAGTCCCTTATTTGTTATGGGGTAAGGTGTTGCTGACCGTGGATGAGCCTTTTCCTCAAGCCACAGACCAGGCTAATTAATTAAAATGCTCCATGTTTCAATGGAGTCCTGCAGCTCCTTGTGTTTCCATCAGCAGCAGAAGACTCTTCAGTACTTAGCAACTCCATGAGATGGTTATCAAATTACAGTCAAAGGGGTATTGGGGATTAAGCACTGATTTAGCTTTGCATTTTCATAAAGTTGGGGACTTGCAAGAGACATTTAAAAGAATCATCAAAATAAAAGTAGCAGACGTCGAGGTATCCTGACTTTTAGGCCCTAGTGTGGGTCAAGCTCCAAAAACACTGGATACACTGATGGTCAGAGCAGCCATATGCACGACAATGTTAACAGTTAAACAAAGTGTAAAGTTGTTTCACCTCACTTACAATATGTCTTTCCTCTTTGTCGCCGTCAAAGTCTGTTCTCCTTCGAATAGTGTTTCCCTCCCATTAGAATAGTGCGGTACCCTTTGCCGCTCAAATATCAACAGAATTAAATGTGCCAGCGTTCTGTCATTATCAGTTATGACAGCAGAGGCCGTTGTTGCCACTGTACAGCAAGAATTGCATAGTCACGCTTTAAATCCCAACATGTATGTACAGTATATGATTTGTTACATTATGAATGTAATGTACCGAGTGGCTGCTTACAGAGTGTCAGCTGGCTAAAGAGACTTTTTTGTAGAAGGGCAGCGGAAGAGTGGCACTCGTAATTGTCGTCCTCACCTTGACGTGGCTTCACACATAAACACACTTTTTACCCACGCATTCCCTCTTTGCTTGCCGAGTCGACTCTGCTGGCGGCTGTCGATGTACCTGAACAGGTTCTGCACTTTCCTTCTATTTACACTTCACAGATGAAGAAAACTGAAATGCTTGCAAAGTGCTGTTGAGGAACAGTGTGCTTTTACCTCCATGTGTCCTTGAGTAGTCTGACATTGTCTGACGAAGCTCTTGAAGAACTTTTGAATATACCTGTTGTAAAATTAAGTTGAAGAATATAGTATGAGTGGGTGCTATTTAAGAAGGTTATGGGCCTCTGTACAAGCCCACAAATGTAAGTGATCTAATGAAAGCAAGTGTTGTACGATACACTTAATGAGGTACAAAAGAAATAGGAAATGTAGGTGGTCAGTAAGATACAAATGGAGTGTTAAATACCTACTGTGTTATATTAGCTCTGATAGGGGGATTTGTATTTGTGGGCGTCTGACACACTGGGAGAAAAAAGCTCTGTAACATGAAACAAAAACACGATGGCATAACAGTCAGACTGAAAAACCAAAAACAAAACAAATTACGAAAGCACACAGGGTCAAAGGTCTGCATATCTGCTGGAGGACAAATTTGTCTTGAAGCAGGAAAAAGAGCGAGGTGCGGACGCAGGTCAGCTCTCTGGTTAACAAGGTCATCTGAAGGCAGACCCGACAGTGCAGCCAGTCCACAACCAGACAAGCACTCCACTTTAATAAAAGACACCTATCCAAAGGTCAAATCACTGGCTACGAAAAATTGTCAGAGCTTCATTTTAAAATGTATTCTTTTTTTATGAGAGAAAAATCATGCCCAGCAACAGGCACATATTGTACAAAGAGGTGATTTTAAGTATTTTCAGTGCTGAATGCGATGGATGTTTTAAATAGTCCTCGAACGGGGCAGACAGGTCAAGCTTGTCTGGACGGAGATACGATGAGTTGTTCTAACTTTGAAAGTTTAATATTTCTACAGTGTAAGTGCCCTTTGACGACAGCAGGCTTTTTTTGGGTGCTTTTTAAAAAAAAAACTGTTGTGTACGAGGCACGCTTTAAAACCTTCAGAGTACATTTCATAACCATAGATCAGAGTAAAGTGGCCATTCACGCTTCCTTTGCATGCTGACAACACCAACACCCTTGAAATGCCTCTGTTTCCCATTTGTAACAAAAAAAGAAGAGTCACACTTAATAGCTGCTCTGATGTAAGCAGTGTAAATGTTTACATAAATGTTACAGGAGCAACATTTTAAAAAAGGAAGCTGTATTCATCACTGCACCTGTCTCCTATTGACCTGCAGCCAACGGACATTCGGTTTCAGCCCTGAATCGCACTATAGTGCGCTGAAAATAAAGAAGAGATGAATCACTGCAGTGGAGGAGGGAAGAGAGCTTTTCAGTTTTGTTCACAGCAAAGCAAAAACGAGTGATGCATAATGTAAAGAAATGCCTGTGACAGATATGTTTTTTCTACTGAATATAAGTGTCTGAATAAGTAGCGAGGAGAGATAGTGAATCATGAAGCCTCTCTTGTCCTTGCAGCTTTAGTGTGAGAAAGAGGCTGAAAAGCACACCCACCTGTGATGGTTGCAGTGTTTGGACCACACACACACACACACACACACACACACACACACACACCTCCAAACTCACATATTCTTAATGATTTATTACCCAGGTATTGCCTTATCTCCATATCCATGACACTGGTCCAGCCTGCCGTAAATAACCTTGTGTCCCCTCATTAGTAGGACAGCCATGTCTCCCTTGGCCTCATTGGCACATACCCACACACAAACACACACCATCTCCCCCGAGACCAGGCCAGCCATCACCATCATAAATCCATGGGGCGCACAGTCTGGCAGCGAGGGCTGGGCAGCTAATTATCCAGACAAGTAGAGCCGGGCATGGAGGTGACCCAGACGCACAAACTGGGAAACCCAGAGATACACGGAGAGATACAGGCTGATGGCGAGGCATTGTGGGTCCTCCACTTGAGGGGTGGTCTCCCCACTCACTTCATCACTGAGAATGAATTAATCAATTGCCTTTACCCACTTGTTGCTAATTAGTCACCGAGTGTCGGAACTTAATGCACACTGAGTGGAAGGTAAGGAAACAGCCTGATTTCCCCTCCATTAAAGCATCTCACTGGATGAAGACAGCTTAATAAGCCTCCCATTTTTGTTACATTTCAGTCTCTCCATGTTGCCACTGTCAAAGTCTCTGCAACAACTACTAGAACTCGAGCTAGCAACTAAGGCCGGACTGCTTGTCTCATCTTGTGGATTGAATCAAGAGATCACAAGTAGAAAACTTGCAGTTTGTTGCATGTTTGCTTGAAGGTTGCAGCAACATTTTTTTAATTTGTCACATAAATGCACCCTCAGCAGTGGTGAGCTAAGCACAGTTAAAGCGTAACTTAACAGTAGGCTGAAAAGCAGTGTTTTGCTGGTCTCTCTGGTTGAGAGTTTCAAGCCTGTTTCTCCTCTGACCACACCCAGCATCGCTGCTAGTTGTGGTTAGGCGTCGTCAGAAGGGTGCTATGTTGAACTGGTCCTGGAGCAAGGTGAAAATTAAACCACTGGAGCTCAGCAAAGACAAAATATTCAGGGGGTGTTAAGTTACTCTTTAAAGGACCATACCAGTGCAAGTTTTAACTCCAAAAAACTCAATGGTTTACAGTAGCAATTAGCTCAAATGACTATGTGTAACGTGTTGCTCGTAGTGACACAGCCAGTGATAATTATCACCCAACTCTGCAGTTCCCCTCAGCTCTACGGAGAATTTTAGCTCATTGTTTTGGTCTTTCCGCTCTCATCAGCGTGTGCAGAAGCAGCAGGCAGCTGTTTTCAGCAAAAGAAACTGATAAACTGACCGTACACTTCCTGCCCAGCACCAATTGACACACAGACAAAGTTAACAAGTCGCTGGTGAACATAGTGGAGCATTCAGCAGAGCCAGATATTCCCTTCAGGAGTTGGTGGAGGCCAAAAACAGAGCTAAAAGGAGAGTGATTGTTGGACATTCGTCAGGTGGACACCAACACAACTCCACATAAATGTTGCTCTGTGTCTGCTGGATGTAGAAATAAGCAACTGTTTGCTAACACAAGGTGATAATGTGTTAGTATGTAAATTGTGTTTACAGCTTGTTGCACCAAAAAATAAATCAATGCAGGTTTAACTACAAGTCATGTATATTTAGAATTTTTGCTGATGCTTTTCAAATGCAGATTTCAGATTTTTGGATGTATATTTCCTTATATTAATGCTGGGCGGCCATTGGTTTGTAATCATTACCTTACAGCATGAAAATCAATTAGCTCTTGAAACCTGCTTGAGTTCTGTAATCCATCACAGTGAATATCAAGTCTGCATTAATTTTTTTCAGTTACATGATCATTGCATGGTTATACAGATTGATTTGAAGCTAATGGTTAGCTGTGATGTGTGCTAAATCAGCTAAAATGTGCAAAATAACTTGATATAAAGAAATTGATACAAGTTAGAACATTATTTTCACCTGTCACATAATGTGAACCCTTCAGTGCATAATTAGAGGTAAGTCTGGCACTGCAAGATCATAAAGCTAACACGGTCACACTCATATTCACACATAGACTTGTCATTCTGAACACTTGTTTGTCACACATTTGTTCAGAATGACTGAAAATATCACACAAACTAAAAGAGAAAATGCAAAGAGATCAAATCAGTTCAACGTGAACCCGGGTGTCTCTGTAACAATCTTTCGATATTTTAAGACAAAAATCCATAAACATAGACTTGAATGAGTCAAACCATTTCCTTTCAGAATTGGCACTATGTGGCCACCTCCCACCTGGTGTGGTCACACTCCAGTGGGTCGGCTCAGCAGGGGGGTTGAGAGCTGAGCTCACCAGCCTCAGCCCGGCTGCTGATAGAGTAATACAACTGCTGCTCTGGGTATGTTTTGGGGGAGGCGCTGACAGACAGGCAAAGGCGACATGCTGTGCTGCAAGGTGCCGTGGAATGGCATGGATATACGTGTGAGTGTTTGTGTGTGTGTGCGTAGCGGACTTGATGAGCAGACTGTGAGTGGGCCGTGTGAAGTCCCAGCAAGCCTCAGCACAGAGGGGGCGAGAAAAAGACGGGGAAGGGGGACAGGAATGACAGCCAGGAAAAGACAGAGGCCAAAATCAGCTGAATGACATAAAAGACATCTAGTATGACAGTTCCTCACAGATACATTTGTCACATGACATGACTTGATATTTTGGCAATTGAGAGACTCCATATTTAAGTTGACATACTGTGCCAAGCATATATGACATTGAGGCTTTGATTTACCATGAAAGGCGCAAACCATTACCAACCACAAAAAGCATAACAGACTGCTGTCTCCAGTTCTGCATCCATTTACCAAAATCTGTCATAAATCTGCTGGCAGCTTGAGCCTGACACAAATGAAAGGGAAAGGCATACGTTAAGGTACTTAGACATCATGCCGGTTAAGTTTTATAGCTAGATGAAAGTTTGCCTTCTTTAAATATTTATTTGTTCCTTGTATTAAGCCAGTTTAAATAGGTGTAACTGTTAACACCAGCACTATTCATAATTACAATCATTTTCTGCACCTTTACATCCCTCAGCAATGTTCAGTGCCAATGCAGGAAATTGTGTACCCTTTATTTGCAAGGAATTTAAGGGTAGGGAGGTCAGGGTGGTGTATGGGCATGTAACCTGACTTGGATGTGGGCGACCAGGGATTGTGACCCCTCGCAGATCTGCATGTAATGTTTGCTTTTTTTAACCATAACCACAATCTTTCCATAACGCTAACCAAGTGTTTCATTTGCCATAATGACAAGCTTTACTTAACCCTAATCATACTGTAGCTGCCATGTGCAGATATTTTAGAAAGAAAGAATTTTAAAAAACACTGGCATTGAACATTAAACAATTTTGTGGTTGAACATAATCAGTGGTTTTGCAGATTTGTCCAATATCAGTATTCCTGTCTGGTGATGTCTGATTGATAAAAACCCACCGGATGTTATGGGGAGCGTAGTGCTGGCAGCAGGAAAAGCACCCAAACGCAGACAGCGCAGGCAGAAAGGAGTAGTTCAAAGGTTTATTAGCTTACTTGCAGGTACAGGAAGGCAGGCAAACAGGCAAACAAGCAGGTAAGTCCAGGTTTGGGAGACAGATGCACGAGGAAAAAATCCAACTCAAGAACACGGAACTGAGCACATGGAATACAGAATACAGGACCACAAGGACTACTCACATGGGAAACGGTACACAGAACAACGAACCGACAGGGAACAAAGGAAAGGGACCGGTATAAGTAGGGAAGAGGCTGACGAGGGAATCAGGGGTAGGTGTGCAACGGGGAGCAGGTGAGGACAAGGATCAAAGACTGAGACATGAGGGCAGGAACTGACAGGAAACAGGAAAGACAAGACTTCAAAATAAAACAGGAAACCAAACAAAAACTACTGTCTAAAAATACAATGTAAGGGGTCTATAGGTTTCTATTCTCTTCTTCATTAAAGCATTTTGTGGCCACTTGGGTGTATCAGAACAAACTGTAAACACAACATTGGCATATTATCACCCTATAATGTTCTTGTGGTGAATGTGTTAGCAAACAGCTGCCTATTTACACATCAGCAGACACAAAGCAACATTATCATCCCACTGGAGTCTTGTTTCTGTTTTGCTAGTCGCTAACTTTGTCTGTTTGCTTGGTGCTGGGTAGGTAGCATACAGTGGGTTTATCACTGAAAACAGCTGCTTGCTGCTGCCGAAAACAAAGCGGTGAGAGTTCATAAAAATATTGATTGGTGCAGCTTTAATAATTATCACGCTTAGCTTTACAGCTAGAATAAAGGGAGTCTCTGCTTTTGAATATAATTTGTTATTTGTTCCTTATGATTAGTCAGTTTCAACAAGTGCAACTGTAAAAACCCAACATAGTTTTTAATGTCTGAAAATAAATTATAATAAGCCTATATGTTTTCATTCTCTTCAGTCACTAAATTTGGTCCATGCAATGCAATGCAATGTGGACTCCGTGGTTCAACTTTTCATTTCAGTATTCCTCTGTTTATTGCTTTGTTCCCGTACGACAGTCTCAGATCATCATTTCATATAAGCAGCGTGTGAAATACAAATGAACCCAGATCTTTGAACTCATGAAGCCCTCTCCTCTATCACGTTTCTTTCTCTCCCACCCCCCCTCGACTTTTGTCAGCGCTGGGTCCCAGTGCAATCAGTGCATGTCATGCAGCGGCTGGCTGCATTCTGACAACCTAATCAAAAGCACCAGCAAGAAACCAGTAGCAGCTAACCACACTCAAAATGGGATTACGTTCCAGTTAGTAGTAAACCTACAATCAAGCAGGTGTAACATAAAGCAACTACAGTACCTCCCCTATTTCTGTACTAGTGAAACCATTTTTTTCCCAGGTTGTTTTTGTGCCTTAGTGCAGAATTGAGCTGCAAAGCATCTGAAAAATAACAGTGTTTTAGCTACAGATGCTGGACAAATGGCAGCTATTTTTCTAGAAATTAGGTCTGAAAATGAACAGATGGTTCAGGTACAGGTAAACGCAATCCCTTCCTTATGTGGGCTGTGGAAATAAACTATCACTGACAACAGCCCAGAGAAGCTTTTAATCAAATTGTCTCAGCTCTGTAAAACAGCTACGCCACAAAATGTAAGTCCACTGGAGCCAAACCTGAAACAAAAGCTGTCTTTGAGGGATATTCTTGTACTCCAGAGTAGCCGAGCAGCAGACTATGAGGGCTTATTCCTCACATAGAGTGTATGTTGCAGTGGGTGGATGGAAAATGGAGGTTCGACTCCTGCCACCCCAGCAGTCATCCGACAAGTTTTAGTGACACTGCGCTATATACTGTGGATGGATCTGCCAACTGCCAACCTTCCACCTCCAACACCAATCAGAGAGACGAACCAGGGTCATTATTCAGCACAATTAGCCAAAGGGCTGGGTGTCCCCTGTCATTACTCATGGCTCATTTGGTCCCAGTCAAATGACGCTGCCATGTCCACTCAGGCTGCATGTCACTCAGGGGGGCTGACACAGAAAGACGAGAAGAGAGGCGGCGAGCTCAAGATAAGCTCAGTCAGGAACGCCCAGTTAATGTGTGCATGCATGTACCTTCTTCATAACAGACGCTGGCGAAGACCACTCAGGTAGAGATAACCAGGTAACAAGATAACAGTGAGCATCATCAAGCTTCTGAGGAGCTTTTATCAAACATGAAGGTATTGTACATAGCAGGCTGTGCCTGCTGAGCAGCCTGGCAGCAAGACTGATGCTCTGTGTATGTATGGACAGACACACACACACACGGTGAAACTGCGTATGCATGACTAATCCAGTTAACACTCTCCCCCACCAGTCTGGCATGAGTGTGTCGTCCAGTAACCCACAAAGTTGGATGCTCTGTTTGTTTGTGTGTGTGTGTGTGTGTGTGTGTGTGTGTGTGATCTTGGCCTTTTACAATGGGGAAAGCCTCCAGTTTGGCCTCTTTCAACACATGGTGGTTCATGTGCACAACTTTGTACATTCGTTTTCGAGGGTGTGATGTGGACAAATACAAAGTGTGATTTTATTCTCATCAGGCCTGCTGCCTGCATCTGAAATGAATTACCAACCACAGATGCTGCCAAAATAGTTGACCAAAGGTCTGAAACTTTTTTCTTTTAACAAATGAAACAATAATTGTATCAATAAATACATTATGCAGTATTTATTAATACTGTGCTGTAGTATTTACTCAAATTCAAGCTATCTCCATTCAGTTTTTGACTGCTTATACCTCCAGTTTAACAAATCTACTAATGCATTTTTAAATATTATCTATAAAAGCAGATATTAAACTATGAGAAATCAATGATGATAATCAGTCACATCTCAATTGACATTTCAGATCTAAACTAAGTAGATTTTATTAATCGAAGGCTTCATACGAGCTAATGGCACTAAAAATAACTTAATAACTAATTTTACTAATCAAAATGTAATTCAATTCAATTAACGTTTTGACTAGTCATAAATAAACTGTAGATATCCGCAATGTGAATCTGTTATATCTATTAAATGATAAAATGATATCTGTGTCATAATTAGGTCTTAAGAATTCTGACTAGTAAAGACATTTGGAGATATCATATGATTGTTCCCACATGTCAGATTGCAATTTCAGATAGTTCATTATAACTCTGACAGGTCACAGAGTAATTATGATTCATCAAAAAGCATTTGTAGATATTTCAAATATAATTATGAATAGTCAGGTGAAACCTGGTGAAATCGTCCACCTTAAAATATTACCAATGAGACGACCACATGAAGTGAGTAAAATGTTAGCATGTGTAAGTGCTCTCCAAGGGAAACCTGAGTACATGTAAAAAATAATACAACAATACAACTTACAATATAGATTAGAATATAAAAAACATGATGCAAAACAAAGCATGAAATGAAATGCTAAATAAAAAAGATTTTAAAGCATGTTCCTAAAATGTCCCAGGGGGTACAATACTGCAGATTTTAAGTGTGTTGTAGATTTGACCTATTAAGACTATTTGTAAGTCCATTAGTCAAAGAGAGGAAGCTGCCTTTTGTAATTGAAAAAGTATTTTAAACAGCTTGAAACTGCTTGATCTTTGCCCCACACTTTATTGTTTCATGTCAAAAGTAAAAGTACTGGCTGACTCTATGTTACTCTATGTTCTGTGACTAGACACTGTGTGTTCTTTAGAAAACAGTGACTGGGGTCATGGGCCTTAGATAACTGGAACCTGCAGTCAAGGCGAGAACGAATGATCGTATCTTAATTTGTAACAATTGTGTCCTTTACATGCTCACTTACTGTGTATAAGAACTAGACACAGAGAGTTTTTTCTTGCTCTTTGCTGTGGAGACTGATCTCTGTATGCTTGGAGTCCATTTGCAAATGTCTTGAATAAACTTACAGAAAGACAGATATTTGTATTTTGCCTCTATTGATACAGATTTCCATCACACTTTCTATAATTGTATAGTTTGTATTTCAGCCTAAATATACTTGTTTTTTCTTCCATAGAAAAGTCTTTTTGGAAAGCTTTGTTATAATTTCTAAATCATATTGTAAAAAAAAAATTCTTTCTAATCACTGTTAACTTCAGGATTTATGTTCAATAATATTTAAACATCAAATCATCCACAAATAAACTAAGCATCTTTGAAATGTTTACACCAGTTACTTCCTGTGTCTGTCTGATCTTACGAGCCAAAGACCGACAAGGAGCAATCCTGCCTTGTACCTGTGGTTGTAAACCAGAGCTGTTGTCTGTCACTTGGTTTTTCTTGAGAAAATATACACATTTGTAACACCTAAAGTTATAGACAATCAAATGCTTTCTCTGCATCTGCTGCCATTAATGTCAGGTCTAATTTTGCTTCTGTTTTACAGGATCTGTTTTTGAAACACTTTGATTATATGATTACTGGTTATATGATTAATATTATTTGATTATATCTGGATGAACTTGAGCTATCACATTATTTAAACTGTGTGTAATAATCTCATTATCACAATATAAACCAGGCCTATTGGTCAAGGCTGAGATTACTGAGATAACTGCTTGACACATATTTATTAACATTTAGACAGAGAGAACGCATTTGTTTCCAACCAGTTGTATTGGTAAATCATCCATTCAGATGATCAACCTGCGAAAAGGCTCCACAGAGAGGTACCCCCTTTCTAAGACTTTCAGGTGTGTAACAGGTGTTGCGGTCAGGTATACTGAGTGATACAACCCTATAGAGGACACAATGAGTGTTTGATTTCTTTAAATCCTTTATATGTTTCCCCACGTTAGAGAAGTATTGCATAATACCTTTGTTGGGCAGGTTCCAGGATGCAGGGTCTAATGTGTACGATTTATAAGCAGGTGAATATATTAAATGACTCCGGTTTCCATTAGGCATGTTGCACCAAATTGTTTATCGACCCATATCTCAGCGCTGACACTCCTGATTAATGATGTTATTAAGGTGGGAGGAGCAGTGGGGGGAAAAAGATGACAGGCCATTCTGTGATTGACCATTAATGTGTGTGTGTGTGTGTGTGTGTGTGTGTGTGTGTGTGTGTGCATGTAGTTGTGAACAAGTCCATTCGCTCCACATGTGTCAGTACACAAAATTTACATTTTAATGTGCACCAGGTCACACATTTGTGCTCACTGGAGCATTCATGCATGCATGTATGTCTATTGATGTCTATTAATGCATTGCTTCTGATGAGTCGAGTGTAAGTGGGTACGAGGGAATGAACATACATGCACGTACAGTGTGTAGTATCAACTAACTCATCAAAACAGCCGTGTGAAGTAGCCTGACGGTGAAGCGCTTTGGTGTTTTTCCACCACTGTGAGGTAATTTCTCAGCTAAAAACATATTCCAGTCAATTACTGCAGCAAATACTTACTTTGAAAGAAAAAGTCATCTCCATTCTGTATTGCATTTTTTGATAACTGAGGTGCTTTCATTCGGGATGACAATGGCTCTTTCAGCCTGGTTAAGTGTTCAGCCGGTGTTTTGAACAGCATGCTAATAATGTTAACCACATGCCAGGGTTTTTTGAAATGACAAGATATGATCCAAATTTCAGCTTTTATGCTCTATTCAAATATGATGCCTGCGACATTGCAGAAGAGGCATTTTCCGCTGCCGCAGTAATGACAGGGGGAAAGCTAGATGATGTCTCAGAATCATACGTTAGGAGTGATCAGCAGAACAAAACCATCGCTGGCAAAACACTCCACGTCATTGCAGAGCCACCGGCATCACAGAGGAAAGTTTTTGTGTTGTCTTCCCTGTTAGTGCTCTAAGCAATCCCCATCACTCTGCCTGCTTCTTGAAGTTTTCTGTCAGCCATTAGTCCCACTGGATGGAGCCCCGGCCACTGGCTGCGAGCCCAGCCAGACAGAGATACTGTAGGTCTAGGTGACCTTTGAGCTGTGGCAGGCTGCAAGTCATCTGACACCTGTCTCATTCACATCTGCTCCAGGACCCACGGGCCGCTGATTTGAGTGTATGCGTGCCTGGGCTCACATGGCATGTGTGTAAGTGAGACAGAGTGAGAGAAGGAGAGAGAAGCGGCCTTGCCTCACTACACCTACGACGGATCAGTCGGGGGGGAGGAGAAAAATGAACTAATCAGGCTCTCCAGTGGTGGAATCTCACCCAATTTATTTCCAAGCTAACAGGCGTTGGTTAATGAGCTGAAGCAAAGCATCCTCTCTCTTCCTTCTCTCTCTCCTCTCCTCCTGTCCTCTGCCGTTCCACTGGTGATTCGGCGGACCGAACCAATTACTTCTGAGCGCATCCATTCATGTGCACACACGTTCACATTTGTGTTTTCAATCACACATATTCACATTCAGCTCAAAAAGAAGAAAAACGCACACACTTGCATCACGAATAGAAATGTGGTAGTCTCACACACACACACACACACACACACACACACACACGCAGACGATCAACAAAATATCTCTGTGCACGTACTCTGAGCTCTTTGTTTGGTCTGCCAATTACTAAAAGTTTGTGGAAGGCTAAAAGATCTGGTATTTAAGAAAACAGTGAGACCCAGGCAGTGTCATTTCCAAAAGATTTTACCAGACATAATATCTATGGGAGTCAAATTGAAATAACACCTTTTCGACTTTTTGTTAAGGCCAAGGATGCAGCACAGACAGCTCTCTGTCTCTTAGCTATAATGAAATAATATATAATTCCTTGCACATTGTATGAATGCAAACCCACTGTGCTATCTGAATGTTACTGTATGCTGCAAAATGGCTAAATAAGAATTTTCATCCAGGTTTTCTGAAAATGAGATTGTTGGAATGCAAATATGCTCACACAGTTCACGCCCTCTAAGCATGGTCAGCTTGAGAAGTTTCAGTCTTTGCAACACTGCAGAGATATGTTCCAAGATACTCTGGGCTGTGTCTATACAATAGGCTGCATATGGTCTGCATCAAACACTTAGAAGAAAAAAACATCTTTAAACACAAAAGCATTCTTGGAAATGTAGGAATTCATTCACTAGTTTAGAGAAAAGCAAAGCAACGCACCAAAAAGGTGAATTTAATCATCACAAACTAACTCCTAGAATGAACCTCAGCACAGAACCTCACAGACAACAATATCTTAGTGTCAGACTAGTTTTCCTTCTAGTCACCGTCCCTTGGATGAGAAAATTCAAACCAGTTTTGGTCAGTGTATCCAGTTGCAGCTCAGCAGTTTTAAAATGCCACACATACTGTACAGATATCAGCTAAAGCTGTTCTTCTGCAATCAATAACTATAATACTTAAGGACTCAGTCCACCTATAAGGTGCCAATACTATCGACCATATCAGTGAAAAAGCATACTCTACAAGTCATATAATGGAAAAGTGAATGGTTCAGGTGACCTTTTGAGAAAATGCCAGTGGAACCTCCCAGCAAAATCCCACATTTCTGGAACAGCAGTCCTGACATCATGGAGTGGATTTGTAAAATCTGTGGCATTGAAAAGTGGCCCAATCTGGTTTCCAATGAGGGTAGTTAGCTGACCACAAAGTCATGGGGGAATTAAAACCCCAACTACCATCCTCCAGTCCTCTAAACTACTTTTATATGGACCTGAGAGACGAACGACTGGGAAAAGCAGCAAAAGACAGATAAAAGGAAGTAAAAAAGGAAGTAGACAGAGTGATAAGAGAGGTGGGAGACAGAGAGAGGACTGAATGTATTATATTCACTCACATATTACCATAAAACATTATGTCTGAAATGCATATACTGTATTTCATAACACAGTGGATATAAAAGTTCTGTGTAAAAATGTTGCGTGTCACATATGTGTCAGTCCTCCGTCTTGAAAGTGTGCAGCCGTCACATAATTAAAATGGAATAACTGCATTAGTGGCAGTCTGAATAGTGTTATACTTTAAAAAAAGGCACCGAATGATGGATTCACTGTGCTCCACTGAATATTAATATACAGATGACAATTATGTACAGTAGTAGATAAGTCTGGATTTTTATTCAAAGCTCTAAACTGATAAATGTGCTAGTTTGATTAAAAGTGACAGCATTTTAGTGTGGGAGAAAAAAGAAGTTGTCAAAATTTACATCTCTGACAGCGTTCATAAGAAAATAATCTCATGACCAAAAGCATATGCGGCGAGCATATGCAGCGAAATTTGTGATTGCAAAGAAATTGATGTGTCAACTCTGATAAATCATTTCATGATTTCAAAGCCCCTGGAGGAGTGCTTAAATGAGGTTACATGGACAGTTTATGCTATTTTTAAATGTGCAGGACGAGTTTCATGTATCCTTGAAATGCAATGTTTTCAGGTGACAATAAGCAGGAAATGGTAGCGACAGTTTTCACTACCAGTTTCTACCAGACAGTTTTGTCTTTTACATGCCTTTGGTATCCTTTACCTCTGTGGGACCAAAACCAAACCTATTAACCATGTGATTAACTGGTATCTCCCCATTTAATCTCAGCTCATCAGTGTTAACCTGAGATTGCTCATCACAGGCTGATCAGCTCTCTCGCCTGCACGTTTGACGCAGAGTCAGGGCGGGAAAGGCCAAGAGTTCAAGCCCGCAGGCACCAACACCAACCACTCGCGAGCACTGGGCACCTGCTCGCCATGTTCCAGAGTCTTTTCCTCCAGTGCTGTGGAAACCAGGCACCCCTCTGGGTGCAGACAAGGAGAAAGTCAGAGAGAGGGCAGTCTGTGCGGGCTCAAGCTGAATAGTTCAATATTCTATCTGAGCTGAGCTTCATGAAAAAATCAATAAAGACACAACATATTTAAGCACATACGCTGTACGAGAAAAATTCCAAGTGATGTTTCTCACTGAATAGCACAAACTAATACTCTTGCACAAAATCTAGGAAATTCTAAATTTAAATGTGCCCACAGATCTTCGCTTTATTGTAACATTGTTTAAATGTGTCCTTGTTTGAGTGTATCTGCCCCTCTCCAAACTCCTTTCACATGGAGACAAAAGAGAGGCTTCTTTTAGAGAGGAAGAAATGGCAGCAATTATAAGGCAAGTGGCTTTAACATTCCAAGCGTATCTCTGAGCGCTGCTTGGGTAGTAATTAAGTCCTCCAGAGTGTTGCAGCCATTAGAACTTTGAGTAACCAAATGAAGACACACCCAGCCCTGTGTGACCAGATTAAAAGAAGAGAAATCAGCCCCTCGCTGCTCCCAAATGGCCACCATCGCTTCGGGCAGTCCATCAGTCTACAATGTATGACTTGAATCGCCCTTCAATCAGTATGAAAGTGACATAAACTTCCCAGCTGGCTGCTTAACAACACTCATATAACTGTATTTACACCAAGCTGTTCACAAAAAATATTGTCTCAAAGCTTTTAAGGAAATGTGTGTCCTTGTCTTTTGGGTATACTTTGTGGGATGATAAAAAACAAAAAAACAAAAAGGACTTTTAGGTATCACTTTCTTGGCAATATCTAGCTGAAGAACAGATGCTGTGTGTTCAGATAATGTTACCTAATACACACAAGAAATCTCATCACCCAGAACTGACTGTTCGTTCTCCCCCGAACAGCCATTGTCCAATAGCAACCATGTTACTTCCAAGGCCAAGAGTAAGCATATCATTAAGTAACTACATTAGTTGGTGGGGTTACAGGTTATGTAAAAAGAAAAAAGCCCTGTTCACGACTAGCACTTCCACTGTGTAGTATTTCCCCAATGTGTGGAAGTCGGTCCTGG
Source organism: Maccullochella peelii (assembly GCA_002120245.1). Classification (NCBI taxonomy): domain Eukaryota; kingdom Metazoa; phylum Chordata; class Actinopteri; order Centrarchiformes; family Percichthyidae; genus Maccullochella; species Maccullochella peelii. The sequence goes on along the minus strand of LKNJ01001193.1, from coordinate 42,249 downwards.
ATGCTATCACAGTTTAGGGCCTAACATTGGCAGGTCTGTTGTTTATTAGATTTGTGGAAGTTTAAACTCCAGCAACTCCACCAAATGTTACCTGAGATAAAAAAAAGTATATCTTACATTTGTCATTATCATAATTATAATACTAGGAATAACTAGCTCTACACTGCACTGCAATACAAGAACAATGCTTCTCCTTTATTTCCATGTCTTTAAAAGTACACAGGTACATGATACTGACTTTTTGCCTGGGACATGCAGCTTTAACATGATATCATGATAACATGTTTCTAAGAATTTCAGGTGGTAAATTGTCACCATGATCATTGTAAACTGCATATTTGCTATGGGGAAATGAAAGACTGACAGGCCGAGCAACAGTAATTGAGGCAACAGGTTTAGCAATTAAAAGAAAACAAATTTAAAAAAATGATTTCTGTTCCCCTTTTGTTGTTTACAGTACAAGCCACTATACTGAACATATCTGACAAGCACAAGAGCCATGCTCTTTCAATTTGTCTTCCACTTCCAGACCTCCTGAAGAAATATGAAGCAAGGCTACTTGGGGGGAAGCAAGGAAAACCCTTTCATTATCCCCGGTGTCTGCGGTGTAGGAGAAATCAATAGAGGTGTCCATGCTGGATTCATCTATATTCTACTGTGTGAACCTAATACCCTCACATGGCGAAAGGAAGATGAGTGGGTGGTTTGAGGGGAGTAGGTGAGGGAGTTTCAGAAGCAGGGGGGCGCACTAGAGGGGAAAAGGAAGTTAGAGATGGGGAGGTGAAAGAGTTATTTATATACAAAGTTTTTGGTGCACTCACACAGGTTGGAGTAACTTAGTCAGGTTAGAGCAACTTTGAGGAAGTTTCTAGATTTAGATGCCGGTGGGATACAGGGGCTACACAAATATCACTTGTGAACCGTGCTGAACTGCAGATGAAAACAAACCCCTAGTTATCTCCCAAGTCTAAGAGATATAAATGGAGACAAAAGTGCCTGTGATTTTTCTGAGAAACAAATCAAAGAGGAACATAAGGTTGTTGGAGACGTGCTGGATAGAATAACAGACATTTCAATGTTGGAAGTCATGCTAACGAGGCACTTGTTCAACCTCTGTGAAAATCCACACCCACACACATACACACAATCTAACAACCACATCACCTGTCAGTGGGAGCCTCATTAAGCTGACAGGCGCTGGCCCCTCAGGGCAGGCCAAGACGTCAGAGCCCTCTCCTTCCTGTCATGACATGATGGATCTCTCCACCACTGGCTGCCAAGCTGCCACTCAGGTCCACCTTCCTGTGGGCGTCCATCAGGAAACACTTGCTAAGCATCCTGTTGATCTTATTTGTATATATCCAACGTCGCCATTAACGTCCAAATCTTACTGCATGTCGAAGGGACGATCAACATTGGCTCTATTGGCAAGTTCTTCCCAGTTCCACAACATATGAGTGGGTGTATATTTATGTTGTACCAAAGGCTAACTTTATGCTATGCTATAAACTAGCATAGCCTGGTTCCAGACATCTGAACCACAGCCCACACCTCCAATTTGACACTTATACACTCAGTTATAAAACATCCCGGGCTGTCATCTTCCTACATAGCTAGCTAGCTACCTAAATACAGCCATGAAAAATAGCGACAGATATCGCGACTAGTGTAGATGAGATGGACTCAGTTGCCCAGGTTGTTGTAATTCAACTTACAGAAATAATAACTCTTAAATAGGCATATTTTTTTATCATTATGAAAAATGTTAACTGCTCCTAGCAACCGCTAACATTACCACAGCTTCCGTTTTGACTGAAAATGCCATAGCCAGGATGGATATACAGTATATCACCCTTTACATCAAAAAAGCAACTCACTCTGATTATCAGGCTAATACTATAATCTCAGGCTTTAAATTTTTGACAGGTAAATAAATAGGTAGATAGGGAGAAAATACAAACACGCTCTTTTAAAGATGAAAATGAGGGTGCTGCACGAGTAGCGACCAGTTCCAGTGCGTTGTTGTACCAAAGGTAGTTGTTACCTTTTGCTCACATGTAGCACCATAGCACTTTATCTTATCCAATCTTATAAAAAATACATATTTTTATACACTTTATTGCTGTATTGTTTTGTGTGTACTGTCATTGTTTATCTGTGCTCTGCTGCGAGCCGAATTTCCTCCAGTGGGATAATTAAGAACTGAACTGAACTTATAAAGTTGTTATCACAAAAACAGTTGCCTATTTAAAGATCCGATTGACACGAAGCAACATTAGCATTCATTTGCAGCCCTGTTCCTGGCCACCTGACGAATTTAAGTCCTATATTTACTGCTTTTAGCGCCCTTTTTTGGTCTCCACCACCAAAAATATCTGGCTCTTTAGCTACTAAATGCTCCACTATGTTCACCCAGTAGCTAACTTTGTCTGTGGTATTTGGTGCTGGGCAGGAATATGAGGGCAGAGTTATGATCAATTGTTAATATAAAAATGTTGATTAGTGCAGCTTTAAAGTTTGTTGAGACTGCAATATCTGCAGAAACATCAACTTTAAAAAATATTTTGTAGCACTCATTCTTCATTCTTTTTGTACAAATCCAAAACTGGGATACCTACAGTTCCTGTCAACAGCATTTCAGGATAGTTTTTCTTTTAACGACGATTTATTTTATCTTTGATGAAATGCTGTCTGTCAACATAAGTGTTAAGACTTAGATCTTGAGAAGAGTACATTTTAGTGTAGATGGGAGAAACACTCAGCTCAGAAACAGCTCATCACTAAGGACAGCATTGGCTTTGATCCCCACATGAGTTTTGGTATCTTAAGGTCTTTGAGGAGAACCAATAAACTGTCAGCACTAGTGGTTGAGCCTGATTGAACAGCTGTCAGACAGGGAGAGCTTCATACAGATATGGGGAGGCAAATAGTTGAATCCAGGTATGGAAAAAAATTGTTGTCCAGGAATGGACAACAAGTTTTGTCCATCTGCATAGCATTAACTTTTTACCAGTATTGTTAAAACGGTTCCAATCATGAAGAGATGTAAATAGAGAGAATCACATGAGTTAGATAAACAGTTTTTTCGACAGCTTTGAGATATCTAACACTCAGTATCAGAACAAATAGTACCTAATATTTTGGAAATTCTGGCTTTATGACTCAAAAAGCTTCAAATTTAGCTTTGATCACTGCAGTATGTGCTGGATGTCTGGTCCAACATCTATGTCTCATTCACCACCTCTAATGCACAGCTGCTTTGTGCATTACATTGTCACGTGATTGGCAAATGTATATTTTATTTTTCTTCAATAAAAACGTTGTGTCTATTTTAGGATAAATACAGTATGTTAAGAAAATGCATGATTGGATGGATGGTTACTTCTTGTTTTAAGGATCTTGTTAGTCGTCTGCTTAGAAAACCAAGACCTATCGATGAAAGTCCTGCTTTGTTAGGTGTGACTTTGTACTACGGCTTAGATCAATTTCACTAAATTGATTTGTGACTTCTCAAGTAAGGGTTAATGAAGTGGGTTGTTATGTGTGCTCACATAATTTGTGCCAGCTGAGTAGAGAAATGCACAGCCCAAATAATCAATGTAAAAAAAAAAATACCAGAAAAGAACATGATGTTGCTTTCATGGACAGAAGAAGAGCTCATACTGCAGTTCTATGAAGTTTACAAAATTATCACCAAGATGACCAGATGTAGTAAATCCTATAAAAATGGAAACTGAATTATGAAGATATGTAAAGGAAAACCAAACAAGTGTTACTAGGCTAATGTAGGTAAGTTTAGTTGGTGTAATTAAAATACAGTTAAGTCAAACTAAACCACCTACTGTATGTTACATTTCTAGTCACATATGATTGCTGGATTAATTAAATAATAACAGTTTAGCATATTGTGGAATTACTTGGTTTCACATAAGTCATTTATGCCCTATAATGCCATTCGTATCATATTTGATACATGAGTTTTTGAGACATCTACATGTTCAACAAGATCAAGAATTACCTGACAAACGTATTGTATACAATCTGGCACATGTTAACTGCCCTTTAGTGGATTATCAGTGTAATGCTGGAAGTAGAGGGCCCTTACTTACCGAATTCAAGATGACTGCTTCCTTGTTGCGACCATACTCGAATGGCTTACCAAGTTTGTCATTTTGCCCAAATTTTGTGTCCCAAAAGGCTCCCAGGCTGGCATGGAGGTCAGAACAGGACGAAACTGGAGGGCAGCAGAGGCCATGGAGGCCACCGAATCTCGACTAAGCAGCTAAAGAGCCAGATTATTCCCTCAGGAGTTGGTGAAAATCTGAAACAGAGCAAAAAGAACAGTGAATATTGGACATTTGCTAGGTGGTCAGACTGTCTCCAAAAGAATGCTAATGTTGCTCTGTGTCTGCGGAAAGAGTAAATAAGCAACTGCTTGCTAACAGGTTAGTGAAATAAAATTTTCTAAGGTGATAATATGTCAGAGTTGTACAGCTTGTTGCGCTGCCCCCAAGTGGCCAAAAAAATCAATTAACTTAGGTTAACAAGTTTTTTTATAAATTGTTGACATATCTAAATCAAGTAAAAAAATTATTATGCAATTGATTGGTGAAATACCGCTCTAGAGTCACAATGTGTATACCTGTACTTGGAGCACCTGGAGTCTGTGAACCTACCAAATCTGATATTAGGTTTGTTTATTGGCAGCTTAGACATTATTATCCAACATCAGTAGACTACCTAAAGAGACATATGGGACATAAATTGTATTGACATAAGACAAGTTGTATGATTTATTAAGTCTTTTTCTTCAAACATTTCTCCTGAAGCACATCCAGACATCTCACAAAGTGGAAGAACAGAGGCATTGTCAGCTTTGGTGATAACAATCTCAGACACCTGACACCTCCATTGCCAGATCCCCACCGTCCAGCGTTCCTGTGTGTCCCTTTCTCTGTTTGTATCATCAAAGAGCAGCTGGTGGCAGGCGGTGCCCCGCTGAGTGTGTGTCTGTCCGGTGGAGCCATTTGACAGCAGACAGCTAGTGTAGCACACAGAGGTCTGGCCAGCTTGTACCAATTTAATGCTGGCTGCTCTCATATGCAAGTCCCAGTGGTGACCCAGTGACCCGGGCGCTACAGAGCGGGGGGGATGTTAATGGCTTGGTAGACATAGGTAATGAGGTTATCAATTAGAGGGAGACTTGCTCTCATTTGTCCCTTTTATGATGTCGTGTTTTCAAAAGGGCTTCTGGGGAAGGGAAGCTAGTTGTGAATTTGTAATTGTCATTTAATTAAAGGATTCAGAAGCCGGTGTTCCATTATGGGTTGTTTTGTTGTGAGCAGATGTTTCTAATGCAAAGAAGGTTTCAGGATTTGCACAATAAATTATCCAGACAAGACTACAAGTGATGATGGCCCATTATCTTGAGAAAGATAAAACTGTATCATAACCACACAGCGGATCATGAAGTTCATTTTAATTGCATTCAGGTCACACCCTCATGTACACACACACAGCATACCAAAATGTTTGCATATGTGTTTCTGCATATACTTGGGTGACCTGCCTACAACGATGTGACGTGTGTGTTGTAGGAGATCGCTCAGTATTCCTTTCAGCAGCTGGCCAGACGCTGCGAGCGTGAGGGTCCCAGGAGATGAGCAGACAGAAAAACAGCCCACGCCGGGGATCTTATTCTCTCTTCACATCCGAACCCTCAGAGGCCATGTATTATTCACACAGAAAGACAAGGGGTGCAGCCCAGCATGAGGGATTGCAAGAGGAAAGAGAAGCAGGAAGGGGCAGTAGCAGGCAGAGAGATGTGAGGATGACGGCACTTGGGGGACAGGAATGTGTGAGAAAGAGATAAACTGATGGAGGGACAGATAGACAAGATCAAAAGTGAGATGAGGATAGCTTGGTGGTGAACAAACTGTGTGCTGTGGAGAGCCATGCTTCTGTAGCAAACACTTGAGCGTTTGATTTCACTGATTAGCACACCTTCAGTCAGAGGGGAGGAACTAATCAGTGAATTCACCTGCTCTTGTGTTTGGTTCGAACTAAATCCTGCGTAAACATGATTTCAATGGCACAGGGGTGGAGACCACTGAGCTTGACAGCAAATGCTCCTGTGATTTTGGTACTTATTTGGAAACCTTGGACTTCATGGAAAACATGCACAGATACAAGAATATGAACACAAACTCCCTTTCTACCTCTATATTCTTATACACAAGGCTGAAAATTCACTTTCAAAGCATCTATAAACTCTCATAGCATTATTTTCAACCACAGCAGGCAGCTGTTTTCCACAAAAAAAAGCTCTAAAAACCCACTGTACACTACTTGTTAAGTTAGTGACTAGCTGGTGAACACAGTGAAGCATTTAGCTAAAGACCTAGATATTTCAGTGGAGACCAGGCAGGTTTAACATGTTACCTGTAGCCCTTTTATAGCCATAGTTAGACATTTTGGGAAACATGTTTTCTTTCTTTCTGAGAGTTAGATGATAAGTTCAATACCATGTCTGTATGTTAAGTAAGTAGCCAGGAGAGTTAGGCCATAGCTAGCAAAAGCACGAGGAAACAGCTAGCCTTTGCACTGTTCAAAGGTAAAACCCCCCCCCAATAAATCTGCATAAATCTACTCTTGCGCAACCCACCTCCCAATCACCACCATGAGCTTCAGATCATTTCAGAAGATTCAGCTGAGAGGTTCCACTATTCACTCGACTCCACCACCACCACCAGTTTCCGTGGGAGATCCTGTCCTATTCACGGGGCCATTTAATATGGATGCTTCATGTTGATTGAGTCTAATTATTATTTAAAAATGCTGCATAGTGGCTTGAAAATACTACCAATCGTCTCAGCTTTGATTGTTCACACCAAATACATTAATGTCTCCAAATTAATGTGCTAATGATTTTTTGATGGTAAAAGCTGCACACAGCGCATTTAAATTCTGACAGTGTTCTGTCCATGTGTCTTCCCTCTTGCACCAAAGACCGCCCACACTAGCTTACCCATTCCCACTGTGTCATCTCTTCATCCTCAGGCTAACCAACAGTGGAGGTCAGTGAGGATTTCACTCTGTCTCTCTCCTCACACACACACACACACACACACACACACACACACACACTATCTATCTCTTTTTTTTCTAACTCAATGCCTCTAACAGCCTCCCTGCCGCACACCCACATCTACACAGCTCTCCTAATTGTATGCACAGCACACCTATCAAATTAAATTTGCACACAAAACCCTCTTATGCTATCACTTGGCTGACTATTCACCCACATAATTAATCAAATTAATCAGAAAAGGTATATCTGCCTAATCAAAACATGTGTGTCGTATCTGGCAGCATCATCAGTATCCTCCCCTGCTCAGCAAAGTGTGAAGGGTGAGACGAGGAGACATTGAAACTTTAATTCTGGTTTTCCTCCTTATTTCATTATCCTCAATCATCTTGAAACATGACATTTTCCAAAGCCTGGCACTACAGCTATAGAGTTTATAGCTTGTTTTTATCAGACGATGATGACAGATGTGTGAATTACTGGCTTGTTTGTTTGTTTAATGTGTGCCATAGCTGTGGCATAAAGCTAACTAATAAAAACCTCATTAGAATAGTGTTTTCATATTCGCTGGCTGTGTAGAACACAGATCACCAAGGCAGAGCACACATTTCACATGACATCTTTGGGAATCCATGCAAGACATGCAGCACAGTTGAATATAATGAATAATTTTGCTCATAAATTAAGCAAAAAACTTTGATTTCAAACCACTCATGTCACACAAAAGCTGTTCATTTGCCCATCACTATGCTGTGTTTGAATTAAGTCAGGCCCACACCTGGCCTGGAAGGGCAGCTTTAATGACTGGCTGGGCATTAATCGATACTGGTAGCGCTGCAAGCTGATGTTAAATATTTAACATTCAAAGCTCATCTCACTGATGTACTAAGGAAAGGTCTTAGTATATGGAAGCCTTTTGGTCCTCCAGGGCTTCAGCAGCCATGCCCACCTCTTTTGTCCTCCTCCACAACGTGACTTTGCTCAAGGACTTCTCCAACTCCAGTCTGATCAACTTCTCCCCCATAGACATCTCTCTGTCTCTCTCTGCCCCCTCTGTCTCACTCCTCCTCCCCTTTTGTCAGGCTTCGTTGACTGTACAGATGACAGTATAGACTACGACACCAGTGTATCGGAACCAAGACCTGAGGAGAGCGAAGAGGGAAGGGAGGGGAGATATGAGACAAAACGAGATGGATGGAGTAAGAGAGAGAGAGAAAAAGAGAGTCAGTCCTTCCCAAAACCTGTCAGCCTTTTTATTGCCATAATGTCTGTGCTTTTATCACCTTGCCCGCCAAACAAAAATCTCTTATAGCCAATGGGGCGGCAGCTACGGAGACCTTGCTGAATGGCGAGCAGGCCTGGGCGCTCATTTGATCTGCAAGGCATCTGAGCATTGCAGGCGGGGCACAGTGAGACCGGACATCGGAAAGGGCCGGAGGGAGGAGGGTTCACCTTGTTGACCCTGTGCAGGACGGAGGAAAGGGGAACGGACGCCATGTTGAGGACAGCCAGCGGCGATCAGTGTCACACATGTGTTCAAGGAGAGATTTGTGGACAGGCAGAGGATTAGAAGACAGTGTTCGTTCGTGGCTCACCTTACACTGTGAACTGCTGGGAAAGGGGAAGAAGTAGATGTGTTTTAGATGTCAACGCTAATGTGTCTGGGTAAAAATGAAATGACAGATTTTTCAGACAAGGGAGAAAGTGTGGTAGGGTAAGAAAAAAAAAGAAAGAAAGATGTGGATGAATTGCAAACATTTTCAAATTAAGCTGACCTCTCTAAAGTTTGACCTTTAATCTACAGTATTTACCATAATGGATTAAAAGTGTCAGAGATAATATATAAATTCAAATTTTGCCTTATTTACGTACAGTACATATGATCAAAGATGTAGGTGTTCAAACCTGGTCTTGTTTCATCTCACTAAAGACTTGCTACATTTGTCCAAACAGGAAAGTGTGAAGCAAATTGATTATTGATTTTATTATTGATTTAGCGGAGCTACTGTAACATTAGTCCTTGGCCCACCTGAAAGTGGCCCGGCAAAATTCATTCATGAGTCCTTGCGAAACAGATGGTGCATGAAGCTTGGTGACGTTATAACTACTTGTACTCTCGGTTGCCAACTGGATAATACATTAAACCTGCAATAACTGATTCTTTGGCCATTTGGGGGCAGAGTAAATAGCTCTGTTTTTGGTCTCCACCAACTCCTGAGGGAAATATCTGGCTCTGCTAAATATGTTCACCAGCTAGTTGCTTACCTTTTCTGTCTGCTGTTTGGTGCTGGGCAGGTAGTGTACAGTGGGTTTTTTGATATTTTTATTGATGAAAACAGCTGCCAGCTGCTACTAGAAGTGGCGCTGATGAGAGCTGTGAGAATGAAAAGATTAAAGTTGCTGAAAGACAAGATTATAAAGCTCTGAAGTAGAGGTGAGAGGATGGTGGTGATGGTGACAGCTCTCTGAGGGTTTAGTACTATCAGTATCTTTCACATACAAGTAGTCAAGTGATCTATTGTTAATATAAAAATATTGATAATTGTGGCTTTAAGTTTGCACAGTTAATTCAGGGGGAATGCATTTGTACCATCCACTCCTTCCAGAGCATGGTTATATAAAATTGAATGTGCAATGAGGCTAATATGATACCTTCCTTCATTTTGGGCTCTCTGGCTTTCCATGTCCTCAAAGGTCAGCTTGTAAAGAGACTGTTTGCAATTGATCAACAGCGCAAATTTGCATGGCAAAGTTCACCAAAGTTGAACCATACAGTATGTGTTGGCTCTAAGCATTGCGCAAATTTACTTTGCCTCTACGAGCGAACATGAACATGAGGCGATTTAATAATTAAAATATTTATAATTAATAATAAGTAATAGACAGAATTTGATATGTAGCTGTAGGCTGGTGTGACAAAGCCCTAAGAGTACAGTAATATTCTTACTCTGAAGCATAGTATGTATGAATGATGTGAGGCTTTTAATGCCTTCTGTGCACTCTTGATCTCCCTGACTACATTAGTGGGGACGCAGCCACCTCAGCTATCATCATATCTGGCATACAGTAAGTAGGCATTAGGTTTCCTAAAAGGGCGACATGACACACCTCTTGTTCTGATAGAAACTGCCACTTAGAGTCCGTCTGGGTCATGTCTCCGCACACACAGGCTTCAGCTCTCACAAAAAGCAGCCAGTAGATACTATTACATATCACCCTAACCGCTGTCCATCTTGTCATCATCCCCTATGAATATTCAGTTCCTCTCCCCTCTCTGGCCTTCTCATCAAACGTCTGGTATTAATGTGCCACAGACGGTGTGCTGCGCCCCTCTCCGCCTCCTCCCTCCTCTGCTCTACAATGACTTGTGTCCTGGCCAATGCATTATGACTGGTAGGGGTGACTCAGCCTGGGCAGCCAGCCACTGGAGTGTGGGGTGACATGAATGGAGAAGGGTTATGTTAGGCGACACACTGATGCAAATGCAGCAGACGCAGGACCAGTCGTGATGCAGTATGGATTTTGGATAAGACTTTCCAATCATTTACATTTAAGAAACTCTAAATAAATGCACTTGGAGTAAGACAACAAACCTGCATTTAAAAGGTTATGTGTGATAAGGTTTTGGCTGTTTTATTGTAGGTGTGGAAACTTCTCATGAGACAACAAATACTACCCATTATCTGGTTTAAAAAGCTTCCACTAATCTACATTTTGATGGGGACTTCTTATAAGCCCTCAAGGATCCCTGAAGTACAACGTGGGAGCTACTTAGAGGCTGCGTAAGGCACACAGATAGTGCTTTGAAAACGTTGATAATGACAGTTGTGATACATGTCGTGAAACAGCTGCATAAAATCATACTAGAATGTCAGCAAATTGAATCATAATGATCCCTGCAAGGAAAATGGCAGTTTTCTCAAGAAATATAAATAAGTTGAGAAAAATGGAAAACTATGACTCATGTCAGATGTGTGATATGAACTTGAGCGACGAGGTTATCCGATCGAACTGCTGACCCCGGTGTGTGTTGTTGCTGCTGCTTTCATTCCTCAGGTCGCTCACACTGATTGGATGCATCTCATCAAGACAAAATGCCGGCAGACAGCCCAGTGCAGTGTCCCAGCTACTGTCAAAAGGCTATGCGTTAAGCGACACACACTCTCTCAAATGTGTCTGTATCGGAAGAAGGGGGAAGAGTCCAACTGCAGTCCTCCCTCCTGAGGCCCCTAGTTCGGTGAGCCAATGGGGTTTGAGCATAAGCAGTAGGGTACGTGACCTCAGGAGTTCTAGCCAGTGTACCGGTATGTTAATGTGCTACCTGACGATGATTCATTAAACCAGCAAAAGCTAAATTAAAGTCTCTATCGCAATTATTTACATGGTGTCAGAAGTGGGATGGAGGCTTTAATTTAGCTTAGTTAATTAATTAGTTAATATTGAAGCCATCGTTAATATTATTAGTTCCACCTGTGCTTTTGCTGATACATGTCAAAATGTCTGCTGTGAAAAGGCCTGTTGCATCTTTTATGAAGGCAAAAACCATCAAAGGCACCCAACGAATGCCTCTGCTTGATTCCAACTCCAGGAACTGTACTGCAGTACTTTAAATGGCTAACACTACCTTCTGAGCTCTGACCCAACGCACCTCACGACACCAGAAATACCCAGCTACATTCCAGCTAGCACAAACAAATGAGTGTGGCTAATAGTTTAGCATCCATCCTAGTTTAACACCAGATTAGTGTCAAGCTGCAATGTAATTTCCTGTGGTCATACTGGAAGCTGACAATGGAAGCCAGTCAGGAAACTACGACTAACTAAAAACCAAACAATGGGTGTTTTTAAAAGCCAGATCCTGAGGTTCAGACAGACGTTTTTGTCCATAAGCTCTGGTCAGCTTGTCCTGGCTGTACCCTGAAACATTTCATTCCATATTCTGCTTGGGAGAAGAGAAGGAATAATGAGATAAGTCAGTCTGATATATATTTTTTTTCTACAGGTAGTATATGGCTTTATCAAGAACTAATATGAGATCTGTACTTTGACACTTTTAAGGATGAGCTCTACAATTCTTGCCATCCTTATGAAAATATCATACTTAAAGCTACACTGCCCCCTAGATGCAAAACCACAAAACAGTCAAGTTAATTTCCTTCCAGTCAAACTTTATTCATTTACAGCTTCTGACCAAATTACACCCCACCCCAACCAAACTAATCAACTCCCCCTGAATGTGGCCTAATTGGAATATCTTTCAACTCAGTAAATAGTCAGCGGCCTTTTCATCTTTCAGTGAAAGTCAGCCACAAGTGACGGCAGATGAATTAAATACAGAAAAATAATTGGGGTCCATAGTTTTCAGAGCATTACACAGCTCGGTGGTAAGACAATGAGCTTATGAAATTAGCCTTATCTTGCCTTATCTTTTGAAGTTTAACTCAAGGTCGTGACCCTTTTGGAAATATTCTCATTTCTGTATTTTTATATTCTCTAATGTTACTCTTTAAAATAGCTTGCCACACACTTCATCTGACAGAACATCCTTAAAAAAAAAAAAAAAACCGCACTTCTGACATTTTCTCAGCATACAAACTACGTGATCATTCACATCTGATTAGACACGTTAATAAATTAATCAACTATCACCCACCCTCCCCCAAAAACAAAAATTTATCCTCACACAGTATTCAAACCCAAATTTCCAGCATCCTATCGACCACCACTTTCCTGAGCTAATGGAGAAACTGACATAAAGTCAATCTTGCATCACACTTAACAGCTTATAAAATACCATCAGAAGTGGAGTGCATTACAGTAACTTGGGGTTGTTTAACATTTAAGTGATATGACATGACTTACAATGGTATAAAGCATTTATTAGCTCGTCATCGTCTTTGGCTGTCTTTCAAGCGCAATTAGCAATTACAGAACCCCCCCCGTTTGTGATGGCATTATAGACGTCAATTCAGTTTGGGGCTGATTCAGTTTAACATCAAACCTACGGGCTCAAATAAGGCTCAAAAGGTTTTTGAACTTGTGAAATGAAGTTAACCCCCGTGGTTGTTTATCACCCTTTGTAGACCTGTTAAAAATGTTGTGGATATTTAGAAAAAAATTGTAGTAAATCAAATTCGTGCACTAATCATGTCAATGATGAGGTTACACAAAAACTCAGAAAAAAGGAGTGCTTTGTGAACATCTGAGTTCAAATTCAAAGCAGAGGACACAGTTTTGTGTGCGCAGATTTGAGCGCTGAGTTTCACACTCCGTTTCCTGCTTTGAATCTGTACTCAGATGTTCACAAACATCTTTGTGTAACCTCACCGGTGAAAAGCTTTTATAGCACAAACATCATTTGGACATTCTCAATTTTTTTCTGCAACCACAAATCTTTTCTATTCACCACATTCATCTTGAGTTCGGTTTTTTCCCCACAGGTTTACATGGGTAATATACAACCACAAGCTTTGAGAATATTTCTGACAATCATTTCACAAGCTCAAAATCTTATTGACCCCTATTTGATCCCATAGAATTCAATTTAAACTTAAATATCATTTAAGTTAATACTGGTAGTTATGATTAGAGCCACAGTCTGAAGAAAATCCCCTTTGTGTATTGTCTGAATTGATCCCCATGCTGGTAAGTGAGACACATGATCATCCATGGTGCCTGATGGTCCTAAACTATGTTAGGACTGATATCAAAAGCATTCAAGTGCTTTCAAAACACAAGCAAAAGATTTTAGTTGACCTAGATAAATTACAAAGGTATAAAAATGGCTCATATTCTATCACAAATATTAACAATTTTCTGCAACAATGAGTGTTCTGAAAAAAAAGTTCTAAAAAAAACAACAGAACAAAAACAACCTGTAAAATGTCCAGTCCAGTGAATCTGAATGGCTGATGGTGGTGGTAATGCGTGTCGAGTAGTTCATGTTGGGCTTCACTTGGGGCCGAATCACATCTTAGCGAGCTAAATAGTTCACTAACACCCACAATTAGCCACAGCCACTCCAAACGTTAAGAGGTTTATCTAGTGAACCGGCATCTACTCTATGAACTAACCCGCAGAGCTCTCTGAGGCTGTAACCAGGGGTGCAAGTGTACTATTTAGTGTGCACAGATGTGGTCTGAGCTGAGCCGTGATTGTGTCCTCATGTGCGCCTGGCCTTCTGCCTCTTGGCCTGACGTTTGGCTTCATCCAGAGCAGCGCTGTCCCCGCTTGCTTGGGCCATGCTCCGCACTCCCTGGATACGATTCACCATCTGTAACAGGAGGGGGATTACCTGCAAAACAGGACCGCAAATGGTATTAAACAAATGCTTTTTGGATTAACAGTTTCTTATTGTAAATATTAAGAAAATCCCTGAAACAAATAATGTGATTAACAGGAATGAATACATGAATAAGAACTGATTATAAAACATGAAAAAGACAGGAAGTAGGACATTCTTCTTGACGTCATTCCAAATTTTAGGCTTGGTCTTGATAAGGCCAAATTCCAGTGAGGTTAATACCAACTAAATCGATTCTAGGAAATTCAACAGTCAAACAAGAAAAGCTCTTTGAACATAGTGTCTGGAGTAGGTGGGGGTGGTCATGTACCTTCTCGTGGTTGTACGCTGCTAACAGGAGCAGCAGAGTGAGGGGCAGAGCTATGTAGGAGCCCTGGGCAACATCCTGGTCAGGCACTTTACGCTGTGGGAAAGCAAACACATACACACACACACCCTGAGATGAGACAACTCCAAGAGAAACAGCCTAATCAATACTGTTTTGACACAGAACCTGCCACAACCTGCACATGTCAGGAATCTTGTAGTTCTTGGTAATAAAAAATAAATTATATTCTTGCACAGAAAACACTAAATACACTAAAATATAAACCTAAATATTCTGTGGGTTAAACCTTGGGTAAAAGAGTAAGCATCTGTGTCTTACAGTGGGGTTGAAGGTGAGTGTGATGTGCTTGTGGTAGCCGCTGGAGGTGAAGGTGACCTGAGGCAGAGTAAAGTCATATTGGGAGCGGGACAGCGTGGAGTACAGCATCAGCACATAGCTCTGGAGAAGAAAGAAAAAGGCGACTTTAGATCCTGGGTCATGGTTACGTCTAAAGCTGGCTATATATTTAGTGAGATTTACAAGTGTGTCACCATTAAGGTGATTAATAACCACCGAATAATGTAGACGAGAAAATCTGACTTTCCGTTTTGGGACTATGAGCAAAACTTTTCAGTAGATTGGGCTTCACAACATCCTTTGAGACCTAGGAGCAGAATTACAAGAAGATACCTCTCCATCTCTGTCCAGAGGAGGGAAGTGGAAGAAGAGGGACTGTCCCAGAGAGACACTGTTAATTGGGTTGTCCAGATTGTCACTCTTGTAAAGCTTCAACTGAACAAAGAAAGGGGAGAAAAAGTAGTAAAACTTCAGAAATGTATGCAAGTTCAATAAAAAGGCAGGGATAACATAAGCCAAGAAGCCCTACCGATAGTGTTGGGAGATGTTCAGGGGATGTGTGGACGTTTCCACTGAGGTCAAACTGATTGATTTGCCTGAAGGCGATGATGTTGACCCCTTCAATGTCACTACTGCCGACCTGAGAGGGAAGACAGAGCTTAATGTACAGATACAACATTGCACTCTTAAAAAAAAAAAATGCAAATGTGAACTGTGGAGAAAGCTTTGTATAAGTCACACGGTGTGATAATAACAGAGAATTAAGCAGAATTAAGGTATTTCCAGCCTTGCCCGAGAGATTAGGAGGGCTGAATTTTTCAGACAAGCTAAAATTATGAACCGAGAGGTTTAAACTTGCAATGGGATTATCGTTGCTTTTGTTCTGCATATAGAAAGGCCCCAAGTGATAAAGCTGCTGATAAGTCATAATCACAGGGTTCCCACAGTTATTTTAACAATTCAATTACAAAAGTTTTCCATAGCCTCCTATCTAGCTTTCAGTGCCATGCCAAAAAAACACTGACATTGAAAATGTTTGGACAGGAGGATCCAGAATGGCATTTTAGTAGAGGTTCAAAGTTCATTCTTGACCTTTGAAACAGTGATTGAGAGAACAATCTCCAATTTAACAAGCTCCAATTAAAAGGTGTTCTGGAGCTTTCGATCATATGCCATGATATTCATCAGCAGATGGAGATGCCCAGTTGTCATGGTCAAGAATGAACTTTGAAGCTCAGCTTTTAAGCAAACACGGATGAGAAGTCCTTAAAGTGCGCACAAAAAATGGAAACTTGAACATCATCATCTACAATTTCAGGACAATTAGGCACAATCCATCTCCTGATGAAGATCATGTGATATGGTAGAAAGCCCCAGAACAGCTACTAAAATGACCTTGTGGTGAGGTTATTTTCTCAACAACAATTTAGTACTTTTAAAAATAAAGTTGTGAAACAAAGTGCCTTCTATAGTTTGCCTTGCACAACATGTATTCAGATTTCATTTGCACAGATGACAAAAACAGGGATGACACTTAATGAAACAGAATCTTAAACCTGCTCTCTAGTTAGCAACGAATGCTGGGTTTATATTAGCATGCCGAAACAGTGAGGTTAGGTTCATTCATTCATTCATTTCCAATTTTATAAATTTTCCAAAAGCTTTGTGAAGCCTTTACTAAGTTTGGTTCTTACCTCTATCGCTCTGTGTTGTGGTAAGGCCCTCTCGATGTGGTCGTTGCCTTCAGCTCGCAGCTGAATTAGATATTTGCAACTCGGCTGCAAGGAAACATTACATTCATTCATAAGGAGTACAGTTTAAATGCTTACAAGATACAGTAGAAGTATAGCATTTGACAGATCCAATGTGCTTGCTGTATACAATCATATACAGTCTGTTATGCCTGCTTAAAATGCTGCTTACACAATGTGTTTTACAAGGTCAAGTCACTACTTTTCCTCGTGATCTCAGACAGGACAGTGATCCTGTAGAGTGTGTTAATGTTGTTTTAAACTCTACAGTCTGATTTTAACATGTTCCTAGCGTACTCACCAGCAGACCCCTGAGTCTGAAGCGACCGTCCTCATCAGTGACAGTGTCCTCGCTGTAGATGCTGCACTCTCCCTGTCCCACCGCCTCCACGGCCACATCCCTCTCTGCATCCCCACTCAGAGACTGCACAGCTCCATAACAGCTGAGGACAACAGAACAAGACCAAGACACTCATCAGACTCGTGTGCTATGGATATTTTTGGAGCTAGACCCTCTTCTTTTCTAACAAAGAGCAAGTTTGCTGTACATGTTGAAACAGGAATTTCGATTCTCGTACGCTAAGCTAAACAGGGCCTCACTGCACAAGGTACATTCGTGTACCTGTAAGCAGTCTTAATGCCGGTTATATCGATGCTGAGGTTTTGACCCTCCTCCACTGTGATCATCTGAGACGCCGGCTCAAAGCGGAACTCCTTCATCATGGGCTTGAAGTAGTACTGACCAGGACTCTGAAGAGAAAAGAGCAGTGATTATATCAAATGGAAAGCAGAAAAATATATACATCAGCTAGAGCACAACACAAGTCAGAGCACCCCTACAATCAGCTGATATCTTACACCACAGAAACAAACTGCTGGATCCCTACCAGGTTATTAAAGGTGAGCAGGCCGGTGTCCTGGGTCAACAAGTTGGAGCGAAACTGTCCTCCACTCAGAGACAGGAGGACACCTGACAGGGGATGACCATCCTCTGATTTGATCTACAGCACAGAGGGAAAGAGAGGAAGAGTACAGGTTATAGATCTCATGTCAATTACCTAACAGATTAATTGTTTCGTCACTTTATATTATACATACAAGAGTATGTCAAGACTTGTCCAAATTAAATATTAGAAATTGGACATGTTTGGAATATTCCAGCTGTTATAGCTGTGGATGAACTAGGAGGTAACTTCTTCAGTCTTTGAAAATAAAAGATAATGTGGACTAAATGCCCATTGTAATGACGCCAAACTAGTACAGCGATATCTTGAAATCACTCAGCCGTGCCTCAAATTGTGAGAGCCAAATTGAGAAATTGTGGGCATAATCAGGCTGACAGGTGAGTTTAGTGTGTCCAATGTTCTTTTTCAGAGAGGATTTACCACAGAAGGATAAATAAGGACTCGGCGTTGGTGCCATACAAAAGATTTTAAAAGCAATTTATCACACAGTCTGAAAGGGAAACTAACACTGATCATTTGTGCCAGGATCTCATGGCCACTGTAGATAATTGCAGACCCTTTTAACAAAGGCAGTACAAAGGCGCTGGCACTGGCAGCACACAGCAAAGCAGAGAAGTGATTCAACTATCATAAACGATCTTTTCGTTTAATCATATTTTGCGAAAACATAGTTGGAACTAACAACAGCTTTTCATCATGTCACTTCATATTCACTTTAAACCACATAATCAGTGCAAGTAAAAAATGTGAACAAAGAGCTATAATTGTAAAATACTCTGGTTGAAAGTGTCAGCTAAATAGCAGTAGTAATAATAATCATAATAATAATTATAGCAGATGTAAAAGTGCAAGTGAGGATGGTCACATGTACCTTGAAGGTGACCCCAGCCAGAGCGAAGGCCTTGAAATCTCCCTGGGTTCCCTCCACAGGACTCAGGACGAAACCTTCTTTACTGGCACTGATGTCGTACAGCCGGTCGCTGTGGAGCGGACCCACACTGCAGGAAAGAGAGGAGCAAAAAGGCGGTCAGGACTGCACGTTTCCAGGATGCATATTTTATTCCATGTGTCATGTGATTACAATACAAGCCCACATACAAGACAAAACACCATGCATGTAAAAATGACATAATAGTACAGAATTAAAAAACAACTCTGGAATTATTAAACCTCTAATAGTGAAACAAGAGAAAATACTACTCAAAAAGGACATCACTACACATTAACTGGATAATGTTGCAATACTGACATCTTCTCTTTGACACTGACATTTTAAAGTCAACCCAAAACGATTTCTGCCATGTTCCTGCCTGTGAAGAACTATTTTTTGTTCAGGGCTCAAGGCAACTGCTGACAAACCCTCGAGAGACCCAACACCTTCAGAGGATCTGAAAGTGGAGGCCAATTTTGTAATGTGGGCATCAGTAATCATGCTCTATGTTTTGGCACCAGTATGTATGATGCAGAATTAGCTATTTGCAGTTCCTGTTTGTGATGTACCCATGTCTGTACAGACAACTATCAAGGGATTAGTTTGATACTGGAGAAAACTTCAAAACGTCATGATTCTCAGGCAGGTTCTGGGGTTAGAAATAGCCGCTTCTTTCCTATGATATCTACTATGTTTATTAGTAGAGATAGTGATATCCACGGAAAGTGTACGTCACACTGAATCTAAAGATGTACTGTGTGTGTTCAGATTTGAGTTAAAACTAAAAACTACTTTGTACAAGCTGCTGAGCAACTAACAGGGCAAGTCAAACGTGTCAGTATGGTTTTCACGCCACAGACCGCATCGATGCAGCGCTTCATGAATTCAAAGCTCTCAGGCCTGGCACTCTAATGTGCAGCTTTAGACAGCATTTACCCTGAGGTTCTTTTAAACAGACTACACAAACTGGTTGGTCCCTCAGGCACAGATTGTGATTGAATTGTCTGTTTGGGTGACCAGCACTAACAAGGATTTTATTTTTTAATACTCTGGGCTTGAACAGCAAATTAGATTACTACCAGAGTTTTAACTAGGACCCACACATGCTTGCTGTTTCTACACTTCTTTTTTATGTATTCATGGACTGGCCCCTTGGTATATTAATGACTTGTTAAGCACATAAACCCCAAGATCTTGACTCTATTTCCTTTCAGCATGACAAAAGTCTATGATTAAGACTTATAGGAAGCCTGTTTTGCAGGCTCTGTAACATCCTCCCTCTAATGCTTTTTATCTTTATCTCTCATGTGAAGTGCTGCGTACTCGTACCTGTACGCTCCCATCTCATTAGTGGCCACAGTAATGAGCGGAGCAGCGGCTCCTCTTTCAGTGATGGAGATCTCCACACCGTGTAGCTCTGGTGACACCTTGCCCTCCAGGAAGAGACCTGCACGCCCCGTGATGTCCACCAGCCGACCTGGACACGACTCTGTTGGGAGAGCGTAATTACTTGTCAGGTGGTGTTGCATGCTACAGGATTTAGAGGATATTGTTTTTCTCCTCTTTCTCCGTGAAACGGACCAATTTTTTAAAGAAAGAAAAAGTGAAGAAGCAGCAATAAAAAAAGGACACAAATAGAGACAGTGGGTTTGTTAAGATGACTGTGTGTGTGTGTGTGTGTGTGTGTGTGAAGAAAATTACCTCCAGTGATAGTGGCCTCTACCTCAGGAGGGTAGAACAGCAGTTCCTTGGATGACGGCGTCACTGTGATCTTCTCTCCAGCCCTGTACAGTCATACAGTACATATTCACTCACTGCATCATCACATGGGTACAAAACTAGACTCTTAGACTTGGTGGTTATTACAGGATTCTTACAGCTTTTTAAGAGTAAAATTCAAGCACTTTCAAGGTACCTAAAACAACAATTTCCAATTGACATACTATACTAAATTGCGACTAAATTGTTACTATACATGCCAGGAGACAACAAACAAATATGACGACGGGATCGTTTCATTTCAAATATTAAAAGATTTTTGGTTTACATAAGTGATTGTGTAGATGATGAAACACCAGATTATGTTGAAAATCAAGCATTTTTCAAGGAGTATATTCGAATTCAGGCATATTCCTAACCTTGAAAACACAACGGTTAAAAATAAGCACATTCCAAACTTTAAAAGACTTTATACGAACCCTCCTTTGCAACTTTATTATTAGTGTCTGGTTGACATCCACTAATAATAAAGTTGCAAAGGAGTTATTCGGGGTTCCAGTGTTCTGGAGGCAAAATATTTTCCACAGACAATTTTAGGTGACTCACAGTTGGAGCACTTCCAAAGCTTGGACTCTGCTGATTAAATCGCTATTACAAAAGATGAGCAACTGTGTTAGAAAATATCTAGTTCTTCATAAAAAGTCAAAAAGCCTGTGGATTTTCTACAGCTTTGTTTCGAACCTCTGTCTGACTGATAGTAACGTTGAAAAGTTACAAAGTTGAAACAATTAAAACTGCTTCCCAAACCAACAGATCAGCCCATTTTACAACGCAATAAGACATTGAACACTAGCATGTGCAAGAGGCCCATTGTCTTCACACGATTACAATCCTTACTTTGTTATATTGTAAAGAGCAAAGAGTATAAACTGAAAGATGCAGTGCAACCAACCTGGCCCAGTAGGAGAACTCATAGTGGAAGGGGCCTGTCAGTTCATCCGCCTTCTCTTGGATAGGAGGGCTATCATCCCTGGCACCTCCGTCCTCTTCGGCGGCACGACGCTCTCGTTCCTGACGGCGCAGTTGAATCTCTTGCAGCTGCTGCTCCTGCCTCTGCTCCTCCAGGCTCCGGAGGGGACCCAGCACCAACGCCGGCTCACTCTCAATAGATGATCTGACCAAGAAAAACAAACAAAAAACAACCCAATTTAAGCTGGACATTTGCAGAAGGATGCACAGCAACTCATATTAGCAAACGGGGTCTCTGAAAAATGAGCACAGCCACGCTGAGTCTTCATTACTTGATAGTAACTGTGACATCGAGGATCTTGTCGGTGGTGATGAGTCCGGTCATGTGGTGCCGCACTGCAGTGAGGGTCAAGATACTGGGGGCCGAGCTGTTGAACACAGATTAACAACAGTCACTAGGCTGAACTGTGTAAAGGGAGAAGACTCTTTTAATCCTGAAATAAATTGACTCAGAATGTCGTTACTCACGTATCGTAGGTGTAGAAATCCTGCTCAAACTGGTGGCAGGAGCGAGGGGTGACTTTGTAAACACCTGGACAAGCCATTTTTAGTTGATTAATTACTTTGCTCCAGTTTTATATTTAGGTAAGTCTGACACAGACCTTTTGGGTCAAAACACTGTACTCTAACTATGCACAAGGGAACAGTTGGTACACTGATATTTTCCTAGATATGCTAATTCAGACTATGTTTAGCTAATGAGAGGTCAGCAGAATGAACTTCACCAGGCTTGGAGAGGCAGAAGCGGTTGACTCCCTTAGAGAGGTTGTACACGCCAACGTTCTCAGGTTTGCTGCCATCTTGGAAGAACTCCTGCGCAGAAAAACGCAGTTAAAATTAGAATAATAATTGACGTGGCACCAATCGGTTACAACACATACTAGGCTACTGTAGAGAGTTAACTGTTTACTGACCAAAGTGATGGCATGGGAGAGGGAGCAGCGCAGGATGTAGCCGATCTGTCTGAACTCCACCCCCAAGACGTCAGAGTCCAGAACCTCCACTTCCACAGACTTATGTTTCCAGCACCACTCCTCATGAGAAATACTCACTGACGGGTGTAAAGATGGGACGGAACGACAAATAATTAACAAACAGACGTAATGTAACAGAAAAACAGAGATGTGAATGTTTGAAGGATTAAATCTGTCACACCAGCCCAGGAGGAAGGTCGAAGCTTTCCCACAGACGATATCATAATTATCTCATCTTAAAACAAATGTTTTACTTTCTTAAACAAATGTTTAAGAAAGTAAACTTCTTGCATTACTCGGGCCTGGCAACACTACAAGCTGAGTAAACATGCTTCAGAGATGCTGTGCGTGCAGACAGCTTGCAGGCGCACAAAACAGATTGTGTGCATTGAACAGTGAGTGAGATGGATGCAGCACCAGAAGGTACACAAACACTGGCTGAATAATGCGTATGCCTGAAAGCTGCTACTAAATACCAATTATGATCAAAAGCTGGTAATTACTAATTGATTTCCCCACAATCGTTAGAGAATAATTAGTGTGATTTCTGAGTAGAAATGGATGGAGGAGTCAGTTTATATACAATGGCTGGCGTGAGGTCAAGCCTTCCAGTCAAACCTTGCATGTTGACTTTGCATTTGTGCTCCTTTAAATGTTGATTTACAGAACCACCAATTTCTAATTCAGAATAGCTCTAATCAAGCCCAAATGAATGAAAGAAGAAATATCACAATTATCATTATTACTATTATAAAGAATGTCAAGTGTTATTGGTCGTCAGTCCTGACCTTTGTATTTCCCAGGTAAAACATTGTCAAAGGAGAAGCTGAGGATGTCACTGCTGCCAGACAGAGCCACCGCCCTTCTCTCTCCCTGGCGACTCACTGGTTGCAGGGTGACTGACAGGTCATCGCAAGACGCTAGGGGTCAACCAGAGGACACAAGGTCAGTTCATGTGAAAATACACACAAAGAAACAATCATTTTTTTATGGGTTGAAGAAGCTGCATGTCAGACAAAGGCAATCTGTATTCTAGAAACAAATGAGTGTAAAAGTACCAAGCCCTCACCTAAACAGTAGACCTTTCCAGAGACAGAAGCCATGAACTGGGTGAAAAGTAGGTCCGTGAGGGGCTGGTCCACAAGGGAGACCTCCAGGGACTGAGGCTGCAGAGCCAGGCCTGCTTTCACCTCCGCCTCGGGGAGAGACACCTGAACACGTGCAAATACAACCAAAGTTATCTTTGCCAAGTTTTTAATCACACTACTGTATAAGCAATGAAATAAAATATATCTCTGACAAAACATCTCAAAACCTAATATTATAACAGAACTGACTTATTCTGGACTGATTCTGAATACTTTTGAAGTTAAGATTTGGGCTTTCCTTAGTTTTTGATAGAACTATTATCTTAGACGTTGGTTTAAATAGACAAATGTTGGAAATCTGGGAATCAAGAGTTGAAGGTAAGCTTCTTGTCCATTTAATTAGTGACTGACTGTGGGCTAATAACATTTTAATTTTGAGATATTCCGGTCAAATGACTGAATTTGAATGTTTG
Organism: Maccullochella peelii; assembly: GCA_002120245.1. NCBI lineage: Eukaryota > Metazoa > Chordata > Actinopteri > Centrarchiformes > Percichthyidae > Maccullochella > Maccullochella peelii. The sequence continues at coordinate 18,265 of LKNJ01001193.1, read as the reverse complement.
ACTTCCAGCTGTAATTCAGCAAATGTCCCAGTATCTCAGTAAAAATCATTGTTTACCGCCTGTGGATTAGGCATCTTGTGCATTTAACCTTGAACTGATTAAAGAGCCCATGCAGATAAAGTCCTAGTATACAAAACTGGATGCTGCTAGAGTCTTACGTGGACACTGTAGCCTCCAGGTTTGGCCTGAAAGCAGAAGGCCCCCTGAGGATCGGAGTCAATGGTCCTGCTGGACGATTGGTCCTGGTGTGTAAGAGTGACCTTGTAGCGGCCCTGCTGCTTCAAGCCTTCAGGCAGGCGGCTGATGGAGATCTGGCCACACACACTGAACCTGTGGGGGACCAACATCAGAACTTAGATCAAGCTAGTTAGCAAGCTGAGAGCACTGACGCTGAATTTTTGTAATTACATTCAAAACATGTACAACGCAGGAATTTGATCTCTTTGTGAAAATGTACGCAGCTCGAGCAGTAAGTGGACAGGCCAGACGTACCCTGCTGTGATGATGTCAGGAAGTTGAGGTGTGTTGGGGGCGATCTTCACTGTGATTGGCTCAAAGAACATGAGCTCCTTGTTGACACGGATGGTGTAGGTACCAGCTGTCATGTTCTCCAACCGGAAAGAGCCATCATCCTTGCTGATGACTGCGAGGACAGAATAGCACAGTAAGCTGCAGTGTGGAAATGTTTGTGTTTTTCTCATTGCTTTTAAGACACTGCAACCAAAGCGTGGAGTCTTGTAATATAGTTACCTTTGATCTGGTTGTTGAGGGACACTGTGGCATCAGGGACGCCCTCCCCTTCGACACTGTTGAGGACTCGGCCTGTCACAGAGAAGCCCATGACACGGAAGATGGGCTACATGCAAAGTAACAGAAACAGCAATAAATGTCAGAATGTGGTGCCGTGCATAAAATGTTTTCATGTTTGCAAGATAATGACAAACACTACAACTAATACTGAAAAATGGAGCTATAATTCAACTCTTTACCTCTAGTGTCAGACTGTTGTGTTCCACCTTGAAATTCATCCTAGAAGGAGCGACATCAAACGTGATCCTCTCTCCCCTGTAGAAAGGCACCTGAAGTGAAGGGTTTCACAAAAGCAGAATTAGAGGCTGGAATAATTATATTTAAATGAGAGTGTGTCAGAGGCAGAGTCATTTTCAATGCACTGTGCAGGTTAAAGTTACAATGTCATGAAATCAAAACCCATTTTTGGCTCTACTTATGGTCGGCATTTTTCTGCAATACCCATTTAATGTACTTTCATTCAGAAATTATCTCTTTATAGAATTTTTAGTGGTAGTAGTGGAATCCGCCATTCTCCCACTGGATTCAAATTGCTTAGCTAAGCATGGAATGGAACTGTTCGCTCTCTTCACACCGAATAAGAGCTGTACTTAAGTTAACTGCTGCTGTTTCACAATAAAAGCATTCAACTGGCAAAACTCAAGGTGGCTTTTATTGTGAAGAAGTCACAGGAAAAGCACTGTATTTGTCATCGAGGTTAGCGCTAACCGCGATCGTTCATCAAAAATGGTAGTTTTCAGAATCTTTTTGACAGCGGATCAGTTAAATATTGCAGAGAGTAATGGAACAAGAAGGAGCAACCACAGTGAGCTGTTTATTAAGAGCTGCACGCGACAGACTGCACATCTCCAACTTCTCAGCAAGACAACCAACTTTACTGTTCCTGCAATGGCAAACGACTCAGATCACAGTTGCACATGTCTTGATGGAAAAAGGCTGATTACTGACTGACTTGGATTTGTTTGACTCATCTGTTAACAGATACACCAGTTACTCTTCTGACCAAGTAGCTGCTCAAGGAGTGTTCGCTGAAGTATTAAACCACACTTGCTGTCACTATGATAACCACAAGTGTCGCCAAATCAACCAGGGCTGATATCTTAAGATCAGATTAGAAATGGGGACAGCCTTCTTTTGGTTTCTACAGAGAGCTTACCACAGTGTACTCGCCGCTGGCCAGTGAGGGGAAGACGAAGGTCCCATCTTCCCTGGACAGAGCACTGCACAGGTAGAGCAGGGAGCTGTCCCCAGAATCTGCCCCCTCCACTGGGGATGTGTTACAACCACCGACATCCTGAAAACACACAAACAAATATGGAATGATGTAACTTGATTTTGTGGTTATAATCCATACAAAATTCCAGGATATTCCAGAAATACTGCTAAAATGAAAGCTACAGCATAATATACTGACTTTCATCAAAACAAGCAGGATAGATCAGACAAGCCCTGTGAAATCATGATCTACTTCGACTCCTCACTGTTCCTAAAAATGGAAAATGCTGTTGGTTTACCTCTGCATTGACTGTGGCTGAGTACAGTAGGAAGGTGACCTCTTTCATGGGCTCTCCATCACTGCGGACCTCCCCCGACACATCGTAGCCTCCAACTACCAGATTGTCAGCAGCCGGGGCATTGGCATTGGAGACGTGCACTGAGGTAGTACTCTACGAAAAGGGAGACGGCAAAGATCACCGCTTGAGTTACAGTGAGGGTCGGAATAATGGCCCTGTCAGGAGCGGTGTGATTACTGCTGGAGATCATTAGTTATCAACCTGCTAACCTGACAGGGACCCTTATCAGCTGAGCAAGTAGCTGAATTATGAAGTTTTCTACACTCAAGTGATACAGAATTAAAAGGACCTCAGAGATCATGCATTCGTCACCGTATTAATGACACTACTCAGATGGAGAACTGCCATACTGTGGTGCCCAGCAGTGTGTTAATACCTGAGTAAGGCAAAGGAAATGATGTCTAACACAGGTCTAATCTTCAGTTTTTAACAGTGTCCGTGTGTGTGATTTATACATATAGTATCTCTTGCAAATGAAATTATGAACTAAATGGGATTTTCTAAATAACTAACTTAACTAGTTGTTAGAAAATGTAAGGAACATTTTAGGGGAATCACAGAAAGTAAAGAAAGATTTCACCATAACAAAATAATCTGCTCTTGATCAAGGAGCGGTCAGCAAGGCTAAATGTTGAAGCCAGAGCAAAAGTGTCTTATGATTCTTACAATGACTACAGGAAATCTCTCATTGTAGTGAGGCCAATGGAAAAAAAATATCATGATCTTAATTCTCTCTTACAATACAGAGATAATATATATTTTCCACAATATGTCAACTTCAAGTGTCACCTGGTGGAAATTTACAAAAAAATTTTTTTTTCCATTAAGAAGATACCAAGGCTTAAAATAAGAGGTTTACTGGGAAGTTTGCCATCTTATCACTCCACAGCTCCACCCCATTTATCAAATGTGGACTTTCCAGGTCCAGTAAACAACAAAGCAGGCAGAAAGAAGAACACCTAAATCCAAATATTCCTTTAAAAAAAGGCATGGGCGACACCACATATGGTACATTTGTATTTCTAATGAAAACTGAAGTGAAGGTACCAACCTGCTCCAGAGTCCAGGAGGGATGGGAAGCTGTGATGTCATAATTTCCGGGGAGTACTTTTAAAAAGGTATACCTGCGTTAGGAAGACCAAAAAAAGCAAAGCTTTAAGCAACAATTTAACACATATGTTCACTGCAGAACCAGAAAGGTGCGAGCCACTTACTTTCCTCCGGGCTGTGTGACGACACTCTGGAGTTTCTCCTCTGTTCCCACTCGGCTGAGTTTGACTTCTACTCCAGCTGGACCCAGGAGATGGCCTTTACTCAGAACCTGAACAATGCAGAGTACATTACATAACCAGAGATATATTTAATGACGTGCATAAATTCCTTACAGAGGGGTGGATAATGCAATGACATTAGTTTTTCTGGTCTTTAGCGCATGGGTAAGAACTACAAGACCGGAAAAGTTATCTGCGCGCACGCGCACACACACACACACACACACACACACACACACACACACACACACACACACACAAGCACTGATGTAAGTGTGAGGAGCTGAACTTCACTCTGTTGTACACCTTTTTCTTCATGCATAAAGCTGCAGGAGGTTTTGATCTCAGTCAAAAGTTTAAGCTTAAACCCCCCCCTTTATGTGCAGATGAGCTTCTGGGGTCTTCAAGACAAAATGTTTCCACTGATGAGGCAGGAAATCCTTAACAAATCTCACCATTCCTGAGACTGAAAAGCCAGTGAAGACAAAGTTGATGTCTTCTTCTTTTGTACAGATGTCACTCACTCCATCCACATGGAGGTCGACACTGGTCGGCTCTGGTGAGAGTTAAAGCCCAAGAAAAAAACAAAACATCAGAGACCAAAAGACATAGAAGCAAGTACATAAAAAATGCAAATAACCTCTGAGACTGTCTTTGCATTTACTGGACAACAACTGGCATTAATTATATTTGGTGAATTGTGAGGACGCAGCTGTTATACAATCTTACCAAAGCTCCACCCAAGAGGAGGCTCAATCTTCAAAACAAAGTCTCCCTGTGTAAAAGAGACAAGTCAATAGATTGCAATCAGCGAATAAAGGAATTAAAAGTACTAAAATAAGTGAATGTCATACCTTGTCATAGAGCGGGATCATGAAGTAGCCATTGATTGGAGCACAATCCGTTTGATATTTCAGGGAACCTTGTTTGGTGTACAGTTTAATCTGTGCATGACAGAAGGCAGAAACTGATCATTAATAACATGTTTTAATTACTGGACCTGAACTGTTATGGGGTACAGTCTCTGTTGCTTTAAATACTAAGGTGTATGGCAAATTGGTTGAGTAATTTGTATCAGCTCAGCTGCCATCAACAAACAGACAAGTCTATCTGGGATTTAGTTAATTTCTCTAATTAGACAAATGGCTAACTTAATCCCATGGAGCAGGAACTAGGATTGATGACTAGGATTGATGACTAGCACTTCCTCGTCTTCCTCGTCAGCAGTCAGGTTTCAAGTTTAAGACAGAGCAGTCATGTGTAAAACAAATATATTAACGGTAACGTATTATAACGTTAACATATGGGTGTTCGGCCAACCATAACTGCGTACAGAAAACATCCAAATGATCAAACTAGCCGATAGCTAATTTAACGTAAAACTACATTAACTGCTCTAACTTATGTTCGCGAATAACAGACAGCCAATTTTGAGTTAAAGTAGACTACCGTTGTGGTTATTTCATTCAAACTGCCATTCAACCAAATCCAGTCTCCGCCTAACCTTTAACCTAGTTTACTACGAGATAACCAGCGAACCGCCTACTGTTAGCGATCTGCTAGCTAGCTAGCCGGGACGTTTGCACTCTCACCTCGATCAGAGAGTAATTGATTTCAACGTCAGATTTCACAAATCCCCCGCATGCCACCACTATGTCATCAGAGGATACGGTCAAGAACTGAGAATAGGTGATATAGAATAACACCCAAAGGGCTCCCATGTCTGCCCGGATCGTAATTCTCAACATTTTGGCTGACTGATCTCTCGCTGAGCCGAGCAACAGCACGCTGCCTCCGGTTCCGTAGCAGCTGAGCCGCTGTCAACGACCGAGCAAAGCGTCAGGAGCAGCGACCTCTGCTGGGCCGGAGGTGGTATAACTTGCTAATGACAGTTACGTGAGAGTAAAACGGACAAAAGCAAAGAAAAGAAAACGACTATGCAAAACGAAGATTGACAAATATATTTAGTATTTATTTCCCATGTACAGTTACAGTTTAATATTAAAGGCAGTCACCCCAGCCATATAAAAGGCTCATAATAAAGTAAAACACCATTTCTTCCCAACATTTTACTAAAACATTATTTATAGTACACCATCCAAAAGTTATATTAGAGTTACAAAACCTGACAGTTTTGTCTAAAGTCTTGTCCAGTTGAGATTACGGATTTGGATATGGATATGTTTAACTACTACATAAATATCCTGCAGTTAAGATTTATAGAATAACTTACTGTCTGGGGAATTTACATTAGAGAGGGGTAACGTATCAGAAAGGGTTGCCCACATACCCCAGTCCTTTGTGCTCTCACAACAGAATCGCTTGCAGAAATAATCAAGAAAGAACACAGTTACAGTTTAATATTTTCAAATGTATTAGTTCTTTGCATTATTATGCAACCTCAGAGTGACTAATAATGACAAATGGTAAATGTAAAAACACAAGATGCACAATGAACGCACTGTTCTGTAAACACAAAAGTTGTAAAAGTAAGAAAACACCAGTGTTAATACATTTAAAGTGCATAAAATTCAGAAAAGTTTTTGAAACTCCAGTGGTTATTCAAGTCCTTCTCAGAAGGAAATTGTGACAGTACATATGGTAGGGAAACACACAACAAAACCATCCGACCAGCAATGACTTTTGGTTTAAAAATACTTGAACATTGTGGCTTGTTAATAGTATTATAATAATCAGATTGTCAACAAAACACACAGAAGACAACATACATTAATGTAAGCAGGTCCATAGAAACTCCCAGGTTGTAGTGTTTTCACAATAAAATCAGAACTTTTAAAGATCTTAATTCAATGAGTTTTCAACTCCAGTCCATCTGTCCAGTCTTGTATCTGGTTTTTAGTCTGTAATATCAGGCCTTTGCCTCACACATGTGTGGCGGAGTCAAGAGGTGGGCATGCCACGAACACACCTTCACTGAAATTGCTGGAGAAGCTGGTGTGGTAGCTGGGGCTGCTTCTGCAGGGCCGGAATTTGGACACAGGGGATTTGATAGCTGAGAGCCTCTGGGCCTGGCACAGCTTTTGGATCAGGAAAAGCTTGTCACGACCCTCCTGGAAAACAAAATTACATATAGATAGAAGATCCCAATTTTGGTAATAAGTCAAATGGTAATCAAGCATGGTCAATGTATGATTTAGAAAAGAGAATAAAAAAAGGGTGAAATAGACTTGAAATAGATTAAATGAAGACATCAATTTTTGAGTAAACCTACCATGGCTAGCTGCTCCCTTAGCTGGTTAATAACTCTCTTGTGAGCTCCAGCTAGTGCAATCACATAAAACATGGCCAAACTGCAGCAGGGGGGAAAGAAAATGAGAAAAGACCACTTGTTACAAACAGTTAAAACATCGGTTTCAGAATGATCATCAATGCTGGAATACCTGACGGAAATACGTACCATGTAACGACAAAGAAGGAGACAGCGAAGGCCTCTGATGAGAGAGCAAAGAGGAGTTTTTGGACTCCATGGGGTAGCTGGGATACAGTAGTTGGCAGCACCTCCCAGGAGGTGTTGTAATTAACAAATGGTCCACAGGCTTGGGAAGAGTTTATTCTGTGTAACAAGGGATGGGTGAATGAGTATACATATATAATAGGTTAAACAATGTAAGCAGTACAGGAGATAAATATTGACCTCTGATGTCAACACTTCCACTCGAGGTTCTATTAAAGCTGCAGAGAAGCATACATGACATTACTTAATAGACTGAAGTTAAAACATAAGATGGTCATAAAGTGCATACTCACTGTGCTACACTGACAGCGACAGGCAGACAGGCCAGGGCCAGGCCTATCAACAGCACGCCCAGGAAGAAGAAGTTGGAGCTGGAAGCTCGGAACGGACGTGTGGCTGGACGGCAGTTGTTTACCAATGAGACCTATAAACAAGGAGCAGAAAGGTAATAGAACATCGGAAACCCTACTTCTGACTTTTACCCATGTGGAAAAAAATAAATAAATCACCTTTTTGATATAGAAGATAAAGAAGTATTTAATGGTGCAAATGGCAGGCAGCAGCGGGCTGTAGAACGTGCCGATCCAGCAGATGGTCTGACCGTAGACGATCTCTAGCACATTCTGAGGAATAGCAAACTCCTGCTGGCCCCACCACTTAGCCAGGCCACAGTCACAGTACTTCACTATCAGCCTGAGTAGGACAGGGCAGCACAAGGGCACTGTTACAAATGACTAAAGAACAAAGTCTGAGAGAGAGTTCCACCTAAAAGCGAAAAGTGTTACCAGGAAAGGAAAGGCAAGAAAACTGGTTGGGATGACACAGAATAAAATACATATTATTATAACGGTCATACAGAGACGGAATACTAAAAGGTAATATGTCTGTACCTCTTGAAGTGCATTAAGATGATCACATTGGGTCCACAAAACTAGACAAATATTACATTTTTAAGATTCTATTGAGACGATGAAGAAGTTTTTTTGACATTGTTAAGATGAGAACTTACTTTCTGGGAAACTCCACAAAGAGGGTGACTGTGACAATGATGAGGAAGTCAAAGATGGTGAGTTTGTACATCTCCTGGCCCACATGGGTCTCCCAACACTGTGGACAACAACAAAGAGGTAGACAAACTTAGTGTATCCTTAGTATATACTTAGAGTATATCATCATAAGATTGGGGGGGGGAAGTATTTCTGAGACCCATTCCAGGATCAGTTCCACCATGTGTTAATTCAAATATATGAAGTACCTAGATACTGTATATTGACCCCCACATGAGAGACAAAGGACTGACCAAAAATGTAGCGCTCACGTACCACTTTTTTATCAAGGCAAAAAAAATGGGCCCATAACAGTGCAGTTATATACTCTGAGTAAAGTAAATTTAAAGTGATATAAATGATTAATAAAAGTGGGGTTGATCTTGGCACCTGTGTATTATTACAAAGAATCATTGCATATCATGTTGGAATGCAGGAAAATGACTTACAGAGTAACGCTTGTGGTCGTAGCCACAGATGCAGGGCTCATCTTCACATTTAGTGATCCGAGACCAGAGAGAGAAGAGCAAAACCCCAATACTGGCCAACCGCATGAAGACACACCTGTGAAGAAAGGAAGGAGGAAGGAAAAAGAGAGAAAGAAGGAAAGAAAGTATGTGAGTACATGTTTTAAAGACAGCAATTTGGCTCCCGTGTTTCACGAAACATGTCCCTACTGTCCAAACTGTAAATGCTTCCAAAATACCAAGGAATGCATCAGTATGACCAAATTGTCTTTTTTCTGAGTTTTATGTAATATGCCATTTTTCCTAATAGTGTTTGTCTCCTAATGCAATTACTTTTCAAGTTCAGTACATCACCATTAAGCATTAAGAGAAAGGATAGTGAAAAAGTGAATGGAAGTCCCTTGTACCTTATGAGAGTGAAGCGGATCTCGAAGGCAGGTGAGTAGTCCTCATAACTGATGATAATGGAGAAGAGGATGGGGGTGATGAAGTTGGCCAAGGTGATGACGATTGAGGGTAGATACTCATTGATGAGATCCACAATGAAATTCTCCTGCAACCAAGCAAAAAGTGTCATTGAGATAGCATTTCCTTTTTCCCTTTTCCTTTCTTTTGTCTAAATTTGATCAACTAATTCCACAAAACGGAAAGAGGACATTAAAGAGTCAGGTGCTCAATTTTATCGAACTAGAAGAAAAGAGAAAAACGAAGGTGAGACGGCTCACAAAAAATCTGGACCATCTCAGGTTTGAATGGCGTTTCTAGTTATGACAAGCAGCTACTTGGACAGAAGGATCATAATAAAAGACTGTCAAAGGAAGTCAGCTTCATTTTATTACCTTTATTTTATTATCATTCATCTGTGCATTCTGGGAGAAGTCGGTGGCTTTATAAATGCTGTAGAAGCAACCAGCCAGTACACTGATGACAAAGATGTTGAGAATAAGGCGGATGAGGAAAATGCGACACCTCTGTTTGCGGGTGCGATCTGCTATTTTCTGTTTGATCCTCTCCTCCTCCAAATCCGTCTGGGGGGATATAAGAACATGCAGTTGTAGAATGAGGCAGGTAAAACATTCAATGGAAACATAGATTAAAAATTTGCAACTAATTTATGAACAAAAAGTACTACATCGGTCTACATGGCTGAGAAGAGCTCTTTGAAATGCTCTAAAAATAAAACATCCTGAAGAAAGTGAGAGGTAGAAATCTTAGTTATATATTTATCTGTATGTAGATTTATATTGTTCCTATACTATACTGCTGAGGTGACGTGTATACACCGAAAACTACTATTTAGGTTTACGTTGAAGTCTGAGCATGTTAACACTAATGCCCTAATCTTATTCTGCTAAATTCTGTCCTATAAAACGTTGTGTTCAACAGAAACTATCAACTAACCCTGAGCTCATAGAGTAAACTGCTTCTCTTCAGCCTCGCTGCGTTCTCGTTGGTGATGCAGAAGTCCCAGCCAGCGAAAATCTTGTTGCAAAAACTCTGAAAGCGATCCTCATCCTGAATCAGGTTACGTTTGAATCCTGTGGCGGACCTTGAAGGAAAGTTACACAAAGTGAAAAACACTTCCAGAAACTGATCTTTCATATAAACTCCTCCTTTGGCCTTTCCAGTACCTTTTAACAATCCAGATGAGACTGAGGAACAGGTAGGCTATAGTGACCAGCAGGTAGGCCAGCGGCAAATTGTAAGTGATCTTTGGGAAATGTATTTTGTCCATCTTGTAGTAGCCGTAGAAGAGATAGGTCTGTTCCAGAAAGCCCTGCAGATTTGAGCACAAAAGGTGAGCGAGGAAAGCAAACTTTTTTCTCTTCCAGAGACCATTAAATAATAAGTGCGAGAACTTACTCCCCCAGACAGCAGATCTGTAATGTGCTCATGAAAGATGACAAGACCTCGACGGGCACTGCTTGGATACACACTGCAGCTACTTTCTGTAGTAAAACACAGGAAAGTATAAGACTATTTTTATGCTGAGTTTATGCTCTAGGTTGAAAAACAAACAAGCGTCCTCTCACGGTCATTCTGGTTGTAGGTGGTATTCCCTGAAGTGTGGGGGGCAACGATGATGGGTAACATGACGAAGCTGAACATGAGCAGAAAGATGATCAGGTTGAGCATGACCAGGAAGCGCAGGAAGGAGAAGTAAGACAGGATCCCTGTGCCGAACATCCCTATTGAACGTAAAGGAGAAGAGAGGGAGAAATTAACTTTGAAACAACAAAAAAAGCAACTGGTACACTTTCTGTTAGAGCACGAGTGTATTTACTCATGCTAGCCTTCCTGAACAGAAATCAATAAAGAGGCTCTGCGGCTAAGGATGCAGTTTTCTGACAGTTTTTCATCTCTCACCTTCTATCAGGTGGATGTCTCCCCTCCAGAGCTGCAGGGAGCTCAGCCATTCTTGGGCATCATCCCTCAGCCTCCTCAGATACCTGCGGGTGCTTTGCCTCATCTGGCTCCAACTGCTGAGCTCTCCAGCCTCCTCCAAGCGCTGTGTTCTAACAGGTAACAGTTTGTTGGGAACTTACACTATATTATAACTTCTAAACATAGTCAACAATAAAAATATTAATGTAACATTTTTGAACAACATCTTTTTTCAAGAAGGTGGTAAGGATAGTATAGTAATATCTTTCCTACTTGTCGCTGCGTTTCTCGGCCATGGTCTTGGGTAGTTCCCTGATGGGTCTCTGCTCCGCCTGACTCTTCTGTTTCTCCTCATATCTGCTGACTGTGCTCACGGCCCACTTCCCACTGCCGGAGGAGCCAAGTCGTGCTCGAGAGCTGCTCCTTCGTCTGGTGCCGCCAGCCGATGACTTCCTGCGGTACAGCAGGGACTGGTAGCTGGGGAGCTGGTCCAACAGAGGGTTACTGGTGACTCTTCCACTACGATCAGTGAAGAAGACTTGAAAAGAGGTGAATAAATATGATTAGATCTTACAGAGTTAATTAACCGTTTCATAAAATCCCAACTTTTCAGTTTAAACTGACGGTGAAATGTTACGGTCTTTCATGTAAATTACTAAATGTAGTGACAGAGAACTGAACAAGACCAAGACAAGAAAAAAACAACAACTGCAAAACAAATAAGGGCAATTCAAATCCAATATTTATAGTATGTTTAATACACTGTGGTCAGATAATCATTGCAGTTTTACTCATTTTAGTCAAAAGCAGGATATTCCTATTCATAATTCATGTTTTAAAGGCCACTTTGTACAAGCTACTTTCCCAATAAAAACAATTATGAATACAAACATATGTAGACAAGTTGTTAAGGAGGCAGTTTGATGATTCGACCAATCTGAGAATGTATCCACATTTTAATTTCTTGTGTGAGCAGGACTGAATATATCTGTATTATTCAGGGTAATAAATGCTGGGCAAAATGACTGCCAGTTTGATGATATTTAATCAAATCGGATTTAATTATTGGAAGAAGAAGAAGAATTTCTCAATGTTTAAATTGACAGGGGGTCTACAATTAGACACATCATGCAGACGTTTGAATTTCGGGACTGGAACTTGTTGAGGCTAGATTAATTTCCTTTGCCTTTTCAGTATCCTAAGAAATTCTGGGAAAAGGAATGTTTCGCATCCATCATCACTGTACAGTGTAAATAAGCTTATAGGTCTACCTGATAAAAAGATAAAACATCAGTAAGAAGAGGTGTTTGCTTGTGGCAATTAACGGGTTTCTAATGCGAGCAACAAACACAAAATTAGACTGTTTTTGTCTCCCTTGCTGCATTTATCCAGGATAAAACAATGGCTAACCAAGACGCAGACTCAGCAAGTAAAATGCCAACAGCGGAGTTTCGATACGGTACAGAGAAAAAGCCAAACAACTCCCTAAACGCTGTAACTTGTGCTCTTCCAAAGACCCTTTCTCATCAAATCATTCACTAGCAGAGCAAAGTTGTTAGCCTGTTGTTAGCGGATATTTGATCTAAGTTTGAGGCTAGCGTTACTAGCTGGATAGCTAATGCTGAAGTAAGTTTAAATGAACACAACTTATTGGTAAGCCTAGCACACAGACACATGTACCGCGGTAAGTTTACCTGAGTCGACCTCCATCTCTCCCTTTTCTGATAGAATAGAAATGCCTGTGTATCGGGTAATTTTAATATTAGCCAACAATAAACCTAACAGACGTCGTCAACAGGGAGTTGACTCTCCGCTGCCTGAGGAAGCAACACAGTTTTTCCCAGAAACAACTTCCTGAATTTGGATAGCCCACACTCACTGATTTATGTCACTTTATTATACCTTTTCCTATTACTGGTTTTAAAATATATATTTAAATTATTTTATTTAAATGTAAAAAAAAAAAAAAAGATCAATGTAATGTAATTCAATCCCTCATCTACAAAATTCGTCTTTGTAATCTATAAATTAAAAAAAAGGAATAGGAAAATTAAATAGCTTGTCTGAAATGATTAAAGAGAACTCAGCGAATTTCTTATTGCACTTCAACAAAGTAGGGGGACTTGCTAAAGACACATTCAAATAAGAATGGTCAAAATTGATGCAGCAGAGTTTGCGTTTTGGTTGCTAAGCGGGTCAAACTCCAAAAACACTGCATCCTACAATTCCTAAAATGCAAATCAGTACCATCGGATAAAATTCAGTTCTTTATGTATGCAGAACTATCCTGCCTTGTGCCTCCATTTGCCTTGGCCAAGGGAATTTCCCTTTACTTAGTGAGTAGCATAATCATATCCAGTTTGCAAGAACACTTCCCTGTAGATTATCTATCTATCTATCTATCTATCTATCTATTTTTTCATTCATTTATTATTCTGTCTATCTGTAGACATCTTCAGTCAGTAAGCACCACCACAGGTCAAACTACAGCAGATACAACAAGGACTCTTGGACACACACCTTAAGGATGCCAATTAAATTTTATCCTTAGGGGTTTAGTTATTTTTGCCACAATACAAAGTGTCCTCATGGGATTTGCATGGCCTTTTCAGAAGCAGTGGACTTTTACCTTTATGGTTAGTTCAGCACACACTTCCTGGTAGCCAGGCAGCTCCTTTTTTTTTAAATCTCAGTGACGGTGGTTCTCAGGCTCATTCACAGGTTACTCCTCTGCATGGACTGCTAAAAAGTCATTTTTTTCTGCAACTCTACAGCATTTTGTCAGGACTTTTCTGTATATTCTCTCACCATCACTACACATTTACCAGGTAAGCAGGGTTTGAGAAGAAAGTAAAATAGTTTATCAAGATTTTAGTAAATCTATGACATACACTATTTGTTGTCCCACTGGATGAGGTTTTTCTTTCTAACTTGTCAGACTGTAGTTTTCTGTTAATTGTTATTCAGATTTTCCTACTCTGCCATCCTTCAGTGGCTCTGTGTGAGAACCATAGAACTAGGCTACTACATGTGGTGGAAACCAAACCTACTGTGTGAATTAATGATGAACAGATGAGGATGGGACCAAGAGATTAAATTACGCATGTTTCACCTCCACAATGTAGCTGTTACTCTGAGCACAGAAAGGCACTTGGCTTCAACATGCTACTTTAAGCTGAAGCTATATTAAAGCTGACCTAGCTGGCAACTGAAGCCTAAATACAACATGTAATACAGGCATATACACACGCTATTATAGTGATCTATGTTTTTGTTTACAGGGTGAGCTGAAGGATCATTGCTGTTTTCAAAGAAGAGCGAGAGGATCAATTTGAAGAATCTCATGACAAGTTACAGCAACGAAGGATTCTTCAACCCTGCCTACCATGACAGCGAGACTCTGGAAATTGATAGAAGGTTTGTGGTAATATGATAACATAAAATGTGGTTTTGTCTTCAAATGTGCATCCGTGAATCATTTATCTTGAAAAAACCTGCTCCCCTTATTTAAATTTTTCAAAGTATGTATTTGAGTAATCTAATGGCATGCTGTACTGTGAAAGAATGAACAGGATGTCCTCAAGGAACACACAGCTGTGTGGATATGGTATTTATCCTGGCTTTACTCCAGGCTGTAAGAGTGATTCAATTTATTTTTCTTCTTTTGGACAAGAACTTTAAGGTCTTAAGACTCTGAAAGTTTCTAAAAAAAAACAAACCCAAAACATTACAGTAAACTTCAGAGACAAATACATTAGTCCACTGTTCTCTGAAGTTTACTCAGAAACTTAATCCTGCACTTCCTTGTAGGATATTATAATCTTAAAATTACCCACAGGAGAAAAACATCACCTTAAAAGCAATCATATCTGTGACACTTATTAAATTACAGGTAATGACCACATTGTAATCATTACTTGAAATTCCAGTTATTTTCTTGAATTGATAACGCCAGTGTTCTCAGGTATCATAAACACAAAGTATATGACCTCAGTGATAAGCAGTTTATTATGCACTTTACACATTCTCTGTTCCATATGGTCTTCCAGTAAAACCCATCACGCCAACCCTTATGCCAGGGGTGAGGGGGCAGACGTGCATTACTCGTCAACTGGTCAGACCAGCGGTGATGACGCTCTGGGCAGAGTACCATGGGGGGGCTGGCAGGAGGAGAGCTGGAGGGGGAGAGAAAGCATCCCCATGGGCCTCATCTCAACGCGCCCCGGGAGTCCTTCATGGCAGCATGACCTCAGTGAGTGGACCAGCACTGAGTGACCAAGCTAAATTTACTGAACAATATTAAGTCTGCGTATACATTTTGATGTCTACACTGCACTGTGTCATAGAAGAAGCAACATTTGGTGTTGACTACTGGTGCTGGCTCTACAGTTTCCTACATGCCTCTGTGTGTTGCTAAGTGACACTTCTGTTGATATTTCTACTCTATCTCCTCCTCACTTTTTTATTCAGATCACAGTACTTTCCAAATCCCCTCTGACTCTCAGTATGATCGATCATCTTCTAGTAGACTTCCTTCTTCAACACCAGGTAATGGTTAAACTAATCGTACTCCATAGATAATAGTTTCTTTTCACAGTTATTGTAAGCTTTCACACTGTTGCTATGGTATCGTTACACACCCACACTGAGTAGGAAGTTGGCAAAGAATTAAAAACAGGGGGAAGGGGGTTGTTTGGAAAATGTTATCTTAATCCAAAGGACATAATCTAAAGGTTATGGATGTGTCTGTGAAAGGGAAAAAGAAATCTGAGTGGATATTTATTTTTGTCAGGCATTTATACTGTTGGTAAATCATTGTACAATTACTGGCCATATCTTTAGCTTGTTTTCAACATGAAGAGACATCTTTACATTTTTACCCAAGCCTCTAGGGATAGCAAAATCTGTCAGTCAGTTGGCCCACCATTTTAGTCCAGACCATTCATGGTCCCCAGAGGATGAATCCCCTGACTTTTCCTCTTGCGCCACCATGAAGTTCAGATTTGTGGTTCTAAGTGAAATTCCTCAACAGCTATTGGATGGATTGCCATGAAATTAGGTTAAAACAATCACGTATTACTTAGTATGAATTGTGACAACTTTGTGACCAAATAGATGTGAAACTAAAAACATTCCCATCAGCCTTAGATGTACTTGTGTTGTGTTTAATGCTAATTAGCAAATGGTAGCATGCTAACACACTAAACTAAGGTGGTGAACATGGTAAACATTATACCTGCTAAACATCAGCATCTTAGCGTTATCATTGAGAGAATGTTAGCATGCTGACGTTTAGCTCAAGGCATCGCTGTGTCTAAGTACAGACTCACAGAGCTACTAGCATGGCTGTAGACTCTTAGTCTTGTTATAATACAACTTAATTACACTGTAATTTACAAGCTATATCAGTAAGCACTACCATACTTCCTGTGACTAGTCACTGTAGTGACACAGTTACTGAGCACAGTAGTCTCCAACAGTGTGTGGGCTGCTGCGCCAACAGCTACAGTAACATAGGTTTAATCAAGAGCAAAGATAATGTAAGGACAGCAGGATAATAGCACCCACATTAGCTCATACTGTATATTGCACTGCTATCAGTTGCACCTTCAATCAGTGTATTTACAGTAGGTAACACACACGTCTCAAAAGGTTATGAGCAGTACTTAATCAGGAAGAAATATAAAGAGAAGAAAGTAAATCTATGTCAAGCTTTGACGGGAGAGTAAATGATTAAATGTGTGAGCAGCTGTGGGTGTTACATTTAAAAATGCCAACCTTGATGACTGTCACCCTGCTCCTGTTTTCCCCATCTTCTCCATGAGTTTATCTTTAAATATAAAGCTCACAGGAAAATCCATGACAATCACTGCCGAACAGCAAAACCCATTCTTCTCTCCTTGTTTGTTCGTCAAGGTAACATGACAATGAGATGGAGGGGAATTACAATGAGAAGGATGAGCATGTTTCCCAATGCTGATCCTTCCCATCTAGCTTTCACAGAGGATGCCATCAGGAACGAGATGGAGAATGGTAAGAGCCTGTGACCTGGTGTCGGATTATTCCCGTGGATATGTGCGATGTGAAGTGTGACACCTGATCTGCATTCTGGATGGTAGCCTGTGTACAGATAACAGGGAAAGCTTATCTATCATCTTGTGTGTGACAGAGGAACAGAACCTGGTCAAGGAGCTTGTTGCCCTGTCAACACGAGACCGAATTCGGGCCATACGGGACCTTCCAATGAGCTTTGAGGAGAAGAAACATATCAGGTGGGATTTGATTGACATGTAAAGGTGACACATTCAGTGTCATTCTAGGCACTGAGTTAACCATTATACCCTGCTGTGAACCATAAAACATGGATTCTGTATGCAAAGACAAGGTGGTACTGTGGCTTAGTGGTGTATAGATCACTGGGGGAAAGTTACATATATGTGAGCAAACACACACTGTATACACACTGCCCTCTTGTTTCAAGGAACATTACACAAGGAACTTTTAAAATAAAAGCAAGTCCAAAGGTTTCTCTGCAGACTGTAGCGCTGTGTGGCAGATTCTAATTCATCAGGAGATTTTTAAGGTACTAATGTCATTATCACACCAAATTATGTTCTACCTCAACAGGAGCCAAGTACTGGCATTCAAGTCTTCTAAGCAATCTCGCCAGTTCACATGTTTTGCTGATTGCTCTGAGAATGTGTCACTGGTGAGTGTTTCATCAATCCTAAAACAGTATGCGGCAACGCCACACTTAAATAACTCACCCATCTGATTCATAACCTATGCTTGTATGCTATATATGTCACAAGCTGTTCTCTCAGTGTTTTCGCAGGTGCGGCTACAGTATCAGGTCAGCCAGGCAGACCCTGGAGCTGTGGCAAGGCATCATGAAAGAGATAGGCGGCAAGTTTGGCACCAGTGTCCTCTCCTATTTCGTGTTCCTCAAGTGGCTTCTCATGTTTAATATTTTCTCCTTCCTGGTCAACTTCGGCTTTATCACCATCCCGCTGCTTGTTTACGATCTCTCACCCAGCATACCTCCCAGTGTGAGCTTTAGAGGACTGGAGATACTGACTGGAGCTGTAAGTGGAGGTTCTTATCACACCATACCTTTACCTTGCTGTAAATATATATATATATTTTTTTTTTTTGTTTGTTTTGTTTTTTTGTTTTGTTAATATGATATACAGTGGGGCAAAAAAGTATTTAGTCAGCCACCAATTGTGCAAGTTCT